>CAUYLG010028864.1:0-17626 GCA_963573385.1 Cacajao melanocephalus
AGGCTCTTTTTAAGTTCCATATGAAATTTAGTTTTTTCTAGTTATGTGAAGAAAGTCAATGGTAGCTTGATGGGAATAGCATTGAATCTCTTTGGGCAGTACAGCCATTTTCACGATATTGATTCTTCCTATCCACGAACATGGAATTTTTTTCAATTTGTTTGTGTCCTCATCCAACTCCTTGAGCAGTGGTTTGTAGTTCTCCTTGAAGGTCCTTCACATCCCTTGTAAATTGTATTCCTAGGTATTTTATTTTTTTTTGTAGCAATTGTGAATGGGAGTTCACTCATGATTTGGCTCTCTGCTTGTCTTTATTGGTGTATAGGAATGCTTGTGATTTTTGCACATTAAGTTCAAGTCCTGAATATCCTTGTTAATTTTCTGTCTCATTGATCTAATATTGACAGTGATGTGTTAAAGTCTCCCGCCATTATTGTGTGGGAGTCTAAGTCTCTTTGTAGGTCTCTAAGAACTTGCTTTATGAATCTGGGTGCTCCTATATTGGTGCATATATATTTAGCATAGTTAGCTCTTCTTGTTGCATTGATCCTTTTATCATTATATAATGTCTTGTCTTTTTTGATCTTTGTTGGTTTAAAGTCTGTTTTATCAGAGACTAGGATTGCAACCCCTACTATTTTTTGCTTTCCATTTGCTTGGTAAATATTCCTCCATCCCTTTATTTTGAGCCTATATGTGTCTTTGCACGTGAGATATGTCTCCTGAATACAGCACACCCATTTATGTGGTGTCTTTGCCAGTCTGTGTTTTTTAATTGGGGCATTTAGCCCATTTACATTTAAGGTTAATATTATTATGGGTGAATTTGATCCTATCATCATGATGCTAGCTGGTTATTTTGCAGATTAGTTGATGCAGTTTCTTTATAGTATCATTGGTCTTTATATTTTCATGTGTTTTTTGCAGTGGCTGGTACTGGTTTTTCCTTTCCATATTTAGGGCTTCCTTCAGAAGCTTTGTAAGGCAGGCCTGCTGGTGACAAAATCTCTTAACATTTGCTTGTCTATAACGGATTTCTCCTTTACTTATGAAACTTAGTTTGGCTGGATACGAAATTCTGGGTTGAAAATTCATTTCTTTAAGAATATTGAATATTGGGCCCCAGTCTCTTCTGGCTTGTAGGGTTTCTGCAGAGAGATCCACTGCTAGTCTGATGGCTTTCCTTTGGAGGTAACCTGACCTTTCTCTGTGGTTACCCTTAACATATTTTCCTTCGTTTCCACCTTGGAGAATCTGACAATTATGTGTCTTCGCATTGCCCTTCTTGAAGAGTATCTTTGTGGTGTTCTCTGTATTTCTTGAATTTGAATGTTGGCCTGTCTTGTTAGGTTGGGGAAGTTCTGGATAACATTCTGAAGTGTGTTTTCCAAATTAGTTACATTCTGTCTGTCACTTTCAAGGACCTCAATGAATCGTAGGTTTTGTCTTTTCACATAGTCCCATATTTCTTGAGGGCTTTGTTCATTCCTTTTCAATTTTTTTCAGCCTTGTCTTCATGCCTCATTTCAGTAAGTTGATCTTCAATCTCTGATATCTTTTCTTCCACTTATCAATTCAGCTAGTGATACTTGTGTGTGCGTCCCAAAGTTCTTGTGCTGTGTTTTTCAGCTCCCTCAGGTCATTTCTGTTTTTCTCTAAACTGGCTATTCTAGTTAGCAGTTCCTGTAACCTTTTGTCAAGCTTCTCAGCTTTTTTGCATTGGGTTAGAACACCCTCCTTTAGCTCAGAGGAGTTTGTTATTACCCAGCTTCTAAGCCTACATCTGTCAATTTGTCAAACTCATTCTCTGACCAGTTTTGTGCCCTTGCTGGAGAGGAGTTGGGATTATTTGAAGAGGCACTCTTGTTTTTAGAATTTTTAGCCTTTTTGCACTGGGATTTTTCATCTTCTTGGATTTACCTACCTTTGATCTTTGAGGTTGATGATCCTTGGATGGAGTTTCCGTGTGGGAGTTTCTTTTGTTGATGTTGATGTTATTGCTTTCTGATTGGTAGTTTTTCTTCTTACAGGCCCTTTTTCTGCAAGTCTGCTGCAGTTTGCAGGAGGTCAACTGCAGACCCTATTTGCTGGGTATCACCAGTGGAGGCTGCAGAACAGCAAAGACTGCTGCCTGTTCCTTCCTCTGGAAGCTTCATCTCAGAGGCGCACCAACCTGATGACAGCTGGAGCTCTCCTATATCAGGTGTCTGTTAAACCCTGTTGGGTGGGTCTCTCCCAGGCAGGAGGCACAGGGGTCAGGGACCTACTTGAGGAGGCAATCTGTTCCTTAGCAGAGCTCGAGTGCTGTGCTGGTCGAACCCTCCTTGTCAAGAACCACTGCTCTCTTCAGAGCTGGCAGGCAGAAATGTTTAATTCCACTGAAGCTACACCCACAGCCACCCCTTCCCCCAGGTGCTCTGTCCCAGTGAGATGGAAGTTTTATCTATAAGCGCCTGACTGGGGCTGCTGCCTTACTTTCAGAGATGCCCTGTCCAGTGAAGAGGAATCTACAGAGGCAGTCTGGCCACAGCTACTTTGCTGCACTGTGTTGAATTCCACCCAGTCTGAACTTCTAGGCCTTTTTAGGGCTGTCAGGGAAAAAACCACCTATTTAAGCCTCAGTAATGGGAGGCGCCCCTCCCCACCACCGAGCTCGAGCTCAATCCTCCCAGGTCCACTCAGACTACTGTGCTGGTGAGGGAATGTGTTCTCTTTCCGGGTCCATGAGGGGGCGTAGTTTTAAGGGCAAAACTTTTCCAGCGCCATGCCCCTCTCCCATCTCTCGCCATCTGGGAGATTTAACGGTTTATGTTTGAATTTTGTGGGCACGGGAAGAAACTAAGAGTCAATCACCCCAGCAGAAGTTTAAAGGAACTCGTTTCATTGGCCCCTGCGCCTTCACCCATGCCGGATTTCCAGCTCTCTGGAATCCCCTCCCACATGGTGGGAGCTCCCTTTCTCCTTTGGAATCCCCTTCCACACTCTTCGTGGAAGTCTTTCTCTTCTTCTGTTTTCTCTACCTAAATCACCTTTCTGCAACACTTCTTGGGTCAGATATTTACTGCTACAAGCATACGGTACACCTGCAGTGCTCCCATCGCTTATTCTTTGAGAAATTGGAGTCCAAGAACCCACAGCATTCTCTTGGGGGAGCTGTGCCTCATCAGCACCCAAGAAAAAACCCAGTTACACTGGCGGTGAGAATTTCAGGCCAGTGGTTCTTAGCTTGCTGGGCTCTGTGGGAGTGGACCTGCTGAGTGAGACCACTTGGCTCCCTGGCTTCAGCCCCCTTTGCAGGGGAGTGAACAGTTCTGTCTTGCTAGGGTTTCAGACGCCACTGGGGTATGAAAAACAAAACTCCTGCAGCGAGCTCAGTGTCTGCCCAAACAGCCTCCCAGTTTTGTGCCTGAAACCCAGGGTCCTGGTGGTGTAGGTACACGAGGGAATCTCTTGATCTGCAGACTGCAAAAAGCATGGGAAATGTGTAGTATCTGGGCCGGAGAGCACAGTCCCTCACAGCTTCCACTGGCTAAGAAAGGGAAGCTCCCCTGCTCTTTGCACTTCCAATGTGAGGCAATGCCCCACGCTGCTTCTGCTCGCCCTCCGTAGACTGCACCCACTGCCTAACCAGACCCAGTGAAATGAACAGGGTACCTCAGTTGGAAAAGCAGAAATTACTCACCTTCTGTGTTGGTCTCACTGGGAGCTGCAGACTGGAGTTTTTCCTATTTGGCCGTCTTTCCAGTCAATCCTAAAATCAAATTTTTTAGGCTCCCACATATAAGAATATGTGTTAATTGTCTTTCTGTGCCTAGGTTTCACTTAACATCATAATATTATCCAGTTCCATGTGGCAAATGACAGGATTTCATTCTTTTTAAAGGCTGAAGATGCCATGAATGTACATGTACATTTTCTTTATCCATTTGTCCATGCATGGACACTCAGGTTGATTACACATCTTGGCTATTGTGAATACTGCTGCAATAAATATGGCAGTGCAAGTATCTTGATATACTGATCTCACCTTTGGGTACACAACCAGCAGTGAGAATGCAGATTACACAGTTCTGTTCATTTTTTGAGGAGTCTCCATACTGTTCTCCATAGTGGCTATAGTAATTTACATTCCCACCAACGGTGTACAAATGTCTCCCTTTCTCCGTATCCTCACCAGCACCCATTATTACCTGTCTTTTAAGTCACTAAAACTGGAGTGTGCTATCTCAAATGCTTTTATTTGCATTACTCTGGTGATTAGTGTTGAGCATTTTTTCATATAGCTGTTACCCATTTTGATGTCTTCTTGTAAGAAACGTCTATTTAGATCTTCTGCCTATTTTTTTTTTTTTTGGCTATTAAGCTCTTTATATAGTTTTTACTTCCTTGTCAGATGGGGAGTTTGCAAATGTTTTCACCCATTCTGTAGTATATTTCTTCACTTTGTTTCCTCTGCTGTGCAGCTTTTTACCTTGATGTGATCCCATTTGCTCATTATCAATCACTTTGGTTGTCTTTGAGATCTTACTCTCAAGAAATCTTTGCCTAGCCCAAACTTTATTATAGAAGAGATTGTCCTTTCCCGAATGCATGTTCTTAGTGTCTTTGCTGAGTTGACTGCAAGTAAATAGAGGAACTTCTGGGTTCTCTATTCTATTCCATGGTCTGTGTCTTGTTTCTATGCTTCTATCATGCTGTTTTGGTTACTACAGCTTTGTAGTATATAATTTGAGGCCAAGTAATGCGATGCCTCCAGCTTTGCTATTTTTGCTCAGGATGGCTTTTTCGTGGTTCCATACAAATTTTAGAATTTTCTTTCCTATTTCAGTGAAGAATGTCACTGGTATTTTGAAAGTGATTGCATTGAATCTGTAGATTGCTTTGGGTAGTAAAGCTGTCAGGATTTCCTGATAGATTGGAATGGGTTGGAAGAGAATCATCAAGATTTTAAGCAACTAGAGGGATGGATTTATCATTCTTCAGACTTGGGAAAACTGGGGCAGGAAAGGAGGAAAGGTATGTTTTATAGATCTAGATACAAGAACTGGGAACAAATAGTTGGCATGTTGTAAGATGATAGTTACAAAACGAATAGAGCCATCTCAAAATCAATAGGACATCCTTTGTGTCTACCACTAGAAGTAATCAACCTAAGATTCATGTATATCAGCTATGACAGAAGGAACTATGGGAGTTGATTTATAAGGATTCCTCTTAAGATTTTACTCACATACATACGTTTTATCTTTCATTCATTAATATTAAATAAGAAAACATAGGTAAAACTAATATCAGGTATCAAATTTTTACTTTCCATTATTTCTAGAAATTGTTTTTAAAAACTTCAAGATTTAAATTCAAATCTGAAAATCTGTCCTACCCCCTTGAAAGTGACTCAAGAACAGGGACTTTATTAGTCTTTTGAGTTTTGCGTTATTCCAATATTGTAAATAGTAGGCATTCAATATGTGAATGAAAGGTTATACAAACTGAAGTTTATACTTAAATATCTAAGGTTTTTGATATTGCCAAATTGCCCCCTAAAAGTGAAGTACCAACTCATATTCTATTCACCAAAATATGACAGGATTTCCCTACAACTCTGCTAATACCGAGATGTACACATTATTTTTATTGTTGATAAATGTTAATCAGCATTTTTTATTTGTATTTTTTGTAACCAGTGGGGTTCAAGATGTTTCATGTTTTATTGGCCATTTGTATTTTTTTGTGAATCGAAATTTGGTATGTTTTGCCTATTTTTCAGTTGGTCTTTTCTTACCAATTGAAATATCCATATATTTAAGACATTAAAAATCCTGTCATATGTTGCAAATATTTTCCATTACCTTCTGCCATATAAAAATTTAAACTATACAAAATTTCCTTTGTTTTTAGCTGTCATACTTTGCTAATTACAATTTCATTCACTCAATGTTACATTACTAATTATGTATAAGGAAATATACTAAGTATTTGTGTGTGGGTACCAAATAAAAACCTGAATAACTGGACACGTGGCTCTGAGGCAGTATGCAGTAAGTGTTGCAATAGTGGTAGTTTGCTCTAAGTGTTCGTATGAGAGAAAGGGTATCTTTTCCTAGAATGATTCAGTTAGCCTTTAAAAAGTCACAATCTAAATCAGGCCTTGAAGAACAGTTAGGATTTGAAAGGGTGAAGGTGTTAAGTAAATTGCACAAGAAGTAGAAAACAGAAAACACAAGGCATCTTCAAAGAATAGTGAATAATCCAGTATGGGTTAAAAAATATTGTAGGGAAACTGTATAAATATGGTTTGAACTATATTCAAATAGTAATATTTGCTGAATTGTTTTCTGAATACTTTTCATTATGTGGCCTGTAACTGGCTTCCTTAGTGCCAAATGTTTATTTGACATATTATAATCCTTGGAAAATGAAGGATTTTCATGAAGAAACTGCATTTTTATTTTCACACTCTTTCAAAACCTAAGGCTTTCACACTTTGTGTTACAACGCAATTGGTTGACTAATATTATATAATCTGAGGACTACACTGTACTTCTAGTAGCTATTTAAGGTCCCTTTAGGACTGAAACTTATAGAAATCAGATTCTAGGAATTATCCAATCTCATTTTGATTTCAGATAAAACATTAACTTACCTTATTCCTTAAATATGATGAATTCATTATGAAGTGTTTGGCATAAATATTGTAATATCATATACCTTGTGTGCCATGGGTCATCTATGCACAGTTAGTATGACAATAATGACATCCATTTAGTCACAAACAAGTAAAACTTAAAATATCACCTGAATGTTCAATTTTTACCCCAAGTTTAATTAGACTTGAGAGTTTAAAAATAAATTGTGTTTTAGGTTCCAGTCACCCAATAACTTATCAGATCCAGGCTTAATTATTTTTTAATGTTGCAAATTTAACAATAATTGTTAAATTTAACAAAAAAATATTGCACAGAATGATTCTTTAAGATCAAGAAATAATTAAATATGATTTGAAAAAGTAAAAAGTTCAGACCGGGCATGGTGACTCATGCCTGTAATCCCAGCACTTTGGGAGGCCGTCGCAGTGGATCACCTGAGGTCAGGAGTTCGAGACCAGGCTGGCCAACATGGTGAAACTCCATTTCTATTAAAAATAATAAAACATTAGCTAAGTGTGGTGGCAAGAGACTGTAATCCCAGCTACTAGGGAGGCGGAGGCAGGAGAATTGCTTGAACCTAAGAGGCAGAAGCTGCAATGAGCCAAGATTGCACCATTGCACTCCAGCCTGGGCAAGAAAAGCGAAACTCCGTCACTCCCACTCATACACAAACACACACTGCAAAGTCCTATGTATTCTTCAGAGTTGTTAGGAAAGAATACAAGGCTAGCTACATATTAAGCTAATCTTAGATTTAATAAACTATTAAGTTAATTTAGGGCAAAAGAGTAATTAAATTGATGCTACAAATTCAACCAGCATTTTTGATTTTTGAGGTCTATCATCTGAAACCTCAGTGGCAAACATACTATACAAATTCAGCCTATTTTTGCTATTTGTTAAATATGTGAATATAAATATATTCACTTCCTTTAGTAAACTGGATAAAACTAGAGGACAGACCTTTTCCAAACTAAACTTAAATGATATAAATACTTGGAATTCTACTACATACCATCTTAGATTCTGTTTTGAAATTCCATTCACAATCCATTCAATTTATTAGAATGCCTTTTTTTTTTTCCCTTTTGAGATGGGGTCTCATTCTGTTGCCCAGCAGGGATGCATTGGTACAATCATGGCTCACTATACCCTTGAACTCCTGGGCTCAGGGGATCCTCTTGCCTCTGCAGCCTAATAATGATTTTCATTTTTATTTTTGGAGAAATGGGGGTTTTGTCTTGTTACCCAGGCTGGTCTCAAAGTCATAGCCTCACAGAATCCCCACACCTTGCTTGGACGTCCAAAGTGCTGGGATTACAGCTGTAAGCCACCATGCCTGATCTGGAATGCTTTCTAAAAATATGGCATTACAAATACAGAAGGAAGAAAAAAAAAAGTTAAATCTCACTTCAAGAAATTATCCGTCTAATAGCATCAGTAAAAATGGTACTTTTAGTCATGGCATAAAATACACATTAAGGCTACTTTTCAATTATTGCATGCTTTCAAGTTGGAAAATGCATTTTTAAACATTCAGAAAGATGTTACTGAGTTTACTCATCAAGTGCTTTTGACAGTATAAATGACAGAGTAACACCACAGTTACATCATTGGGACTCAAGAATCCTTAAATGACAGGGCTGAAAACAGGTATACGACTTATTTGTCCAGAATTTGTTTCTGTATCCCAATAAAATAATTGAACTATGCATATTGTCTAAAATTGTAGTCTTTCAATCTATAAAACATGCTTGCTCTCCTGGCTAGATATTAGCTAAAAATTAGCAAAAACAGCCATTTCCTGTTCTTGCCCAGCTAAGATGTGAAACCATAGTGCCTAACCTTTTCTGCCTGGTGGGCTGCCTTCTACTGGACTATTTTAGGTATTCGGCCAGCAGGTCAATTGACTGTTTAAGAAGGTAACCACCATAGACACAAATGTAAACATTAAAAAAAAAGGAACTCTTTAGCAAATTAACTTTTACCATGGAAACAACTTCAGTCATTTTGAGAACTGGTAATGAAGACATTTACAGTCTTTGTCTCCTTTTCAACCTTAGAGGCAGATCTGCAGCAATAATGGTAACGCGTAGGAGCAACAGGTATACTATAACGACCATCTTTTATGATGATTTATATATTAATACAAATCACATTTTTTGAGTCCATTCATGCTATGGATGTTTTCTTATGCACAGAGTAGACACATGCTGAACAGATCACATCTGTTAAGTCTCTTGCCACAAGCATCAAAACTTTTCAGAGCTATCTCTTCTGTGAAAATCCATGTCATGTAGTAAGTTGATTTTCTTTGTGGTTCATCCCCATGCCTGGGATTTGCAGTAATGTAGAACCAGTTTACCATCACTGCCAAAACACTACAAAAAGAAAAAAAGGCAATAAATCAAACTCAATCTTTATTATTCTTAGACGAAACTAAGAAAATAAATGCTACCATGTATCATAAATATCCACAAGTTTTTTAAATTACCTATGTTACAGGCTATCTATTTCAAAGGATGCCTGTTAATATCAGACACATATTAATAATCATAAGTGTTTAATAAAATCTATCCTTTAAGCATCTTAGGCATGAATGAGCTTACATACTTTAATCTTGACCTTCTCTACATCTCCAACCACAATGTATGTAATTTCAGCTGTTTTCTAGTAGTGGTGCTAGTATATGTACTCTAATGACTATTGCCATGAAACTGTAAGACACTGAAAAGGTCATTGTTATACTGTTTTTTTCAATTTCTTGTAGGCAGATTTGGATGACAGATTATAAGAACAATGTAGAAGAAATCACATGTAGATGAAGAAAAAGCCTTACTTTCTGAGAATTACAAAGATGACTTTGAAATATAATTTATTCCTTGGATCTTCAATCATTGTATTATTTATTAAGATCCTACTATGATCAAGATGTTAGAGAGGTAACAGAACAAGAAAGTCATCTTTTCTATCCCAGACAATGAAGAATGGCATGCCATCTCTTGAAATAAAAATGTGAATTAACAATACTACACAATATACATATTATACAGATGTGCATACTCCATTAAGAAAAAAAAACAGTTCTTTTTTTTTTTTTTTTTTTTTACCTCATAGAGAGTTCCAACTTCTTGGTCTGGGGAAGGAGCAAAGGACTGATTCACATAAATAAACTACAAGAAAGGGGAGAAAAACAGAGATGTTTATTGGTATCCTGATTAATCTGCATTTTTCTGGGTTCCAATCAGCTACCTATTTTGTATCGTTTTCACAACTGAAGAAATCTCTGAATTCCTAACTTTTTTAAAATAGTCAATTTAAAGAAATCTTTATGAAGATCTCATTTTTCCTCCAGAGGAACAAAAATAACACAATTTAAGTTCCTAGAAGAGTGGTTCCTAACTTTTCAAAACTAAGAAACTTTTAAATATTTTTTATACATAGCTTTTGAAGGGCTGGTTATTCAAGAAATTACATTATAAAAATTTCCCCACTTACCCATAAGAATTTCTAAGAAAATTTCACACACAGCCAAAAATCAATATATTTAATATTCAAGATGGTTTGTGCATTTTCTTGGGATAAATGTATGACATACATACTTAAATTTTTTATAAAGTCACTTTTAGGTAAATGAAGCAGGAAGAAAAGTAACATAATTAAACCTTATAACCTGGTTCTTTAAAGGATTCACTGTTCAATGTTTTAGTTTAATATGGTTTTACTAAAATATTTCTAGTACTTCAAGTCACAGTGTCAAAGTGCCTTCTAATAATTTTCTTTTCGGAAAACATTATTTGCTTTAATATCCAAATTTGGGACTAAAATGTCTTGAATTTAACATAGTATTTTTTTTTTAAAGCCAGTATCAGAATAGTTGGTTAACAGATACTATTTTGATCACCAACCATGAACAATCAATACCGCCTGCATCTCTCTTAGGCAACATAGTGTGGTGATTAAGTACATAGGCTCTACTGAGACACATCTGGGTTTGAATCCTGGCTGTAAGTACAAATAATATCTCTCATCCTGTTTCCTTATTTGTAAGATAGGGAAAATAATAGGATCTATACCTCTTGGGTCTGTTAGGAAAGACAAAATGAGATAATAAAACACCAAGTATCAGTCTCTGGTATATGTACTCAATAGATGTTATTATTGTTAAATAATCTTTAAATAGTTATACTGAAATATCAATTTGTGTTTAAGGTTGAGTAGAGTTCTAACACAAAAATTTCAGAACTGTAACAGAAAACAATGAATTTTAATGTGTATTTTTTGTAATACAGATATAATTTGTGTTCAATGCCCAGCAATTTATAAGCAAATACAGATTTTACTTTTTGTACATTACAAATGAGGGGAAGGGCTCTTAGTAACAGCTTGGTTTATTTCATGAGTATCTATGATGTGCTGAGAACTGCACGTGGAACTATGAAGATTAATGTGATCTCTACCCTCAATGAGCTTTCAATCTATAGGAGAGGCAGACACACATGAATAAATATAGGTGAGAAAAGTACATCTAATAAAGTATATAGCATACAGAAATGTACACTAGTCTAGCCTAGCAAAAGGGTCAAGGAATGCTTTGTGGGGAAAAAAAGAAGTAGGATTTAACCAGGTGAGGAAAGTAGTAATTAGGACTTCATAGGCAAAGGAGACAGAGTAAGACAGTGTTGAGCGTTCACAGAAAAAGACTAGATGGAGCAGAGAACCAACCAAAGGAATTCAATATTAATTTTGCAACAGGTGTTAACTGGAAATTTTAAAAAAGCAATTCAGTTTAAAAGAGATAAAGCCATGTGTTTGTATACTATAAAGTTCTATACAAATAACAGGTTAATATCATCAATTTCACTGTAGAAACACTAAGTG
Organism: Cacajao melanocephalus; assembly: GCA_963573385.1. NCBI lineage: Eukaryota > Metazoa > Chordata > Mammalia > Primates > Pitheciidae > Cacajao > Cacajao melanocephalus. Next base: position 11,529 of record CAUYLG010028864.1, read on the forward strand.
ACTTAAAATTTGTTACTTTTAAAGTAGATGTAGTTACTCCGGGTTTGTGAAAGTAAAATTCTACAGAAGTTATATTTCCAAACTACAACAACTTGGGCAGAAAAAAATATTTAGTTTTATTAAGTAATTACACTTTGCTTTTAAATCAGCTTTTTTTTTCTTTTTTCTTTTAAATCAGCAGTCTTTAATGTCTCTAGTTTTTTGGTTATAAAGCTGTTTGTCTAGTAGATTCCTCATGAAGGGTTCATTGGAACAGTATTCCCTGCTAATAGTTTGTACCTTGATTAAGTCGGTTATGCAGGATATGAAATACTTATCTCACACATTTTCCTTAAGCTTTCCTTTTGCTATCAAAGTTTGATCATAGCCTAATTTTCTAAGTCATGTCGTCTTCCCTGCCCCCTACATTTCCAAATGATTTCAAGTCCAGTAATTTTAACGGAATTCATCCTGATGTTCATTATTACTGGTTGATATTCTCAGGCACTTGGAATGTTTTTTCAATATGTAGTTTCAAGTCTCTTATTTTATATTTTTACAGTATTCGTTCTGTTTCCTTGCTCTGGTTTTCTTCTTCACGGACTCTTGTCCAAAGGTTGCCTCTTCTTTTAAATTAAATATTTTTCATCTTCTATTTTTCTTAACCCATTATCCACTGTTTATGTTCCTCCTAGTTTAGTTTCCATTTATGAAATAATTTTTCTTTTATTTCTAATTCTTTTCCTGAGCTCTGTTACTTCATTTCTTAGTTTTACTAATGCTGATTCTGTTTTTCTTTCATGTTTTATACCATCTTCTTGTTTGTAGCTTGCTTTAAAATGCAAGGTTACGGTTTTCACCTTTACAGGCGTATTTTTGTCTTGACTTCATTGTCTCTAGGGATGTTGTTATATTCCACATCTTTTTTTCTTGTAACACTGTACAGGATTTGACCTTGATACTTCCTGTTACTGTTTTAATGTGAGATTAGTTTCCCTCAACTTTTAGAATGAGGTGAATTAGGGTAGTTTTTCTAACTTCACAGAGCTCCGTGTTGTTTTTTGCATACTGTTCAAAATGATGGAGGCCTGCTTTGAGCTTTCCAGGCTGTTCCCCTCCACTTTGATCTGGTCTCTTTCCTTCCTTTCTCATGTCTCAACCCTTTTCAATTTTCATTTCCTGAAATTTCTCCTCAGTATGGGGTCCCGGAGCCCTCCTGGGTCTATTTTGACATTGCCTAAGCCCCTTTAAGTCCTCCTTAGTGCAGATCTATTGTCATTACGTGCTAAAAGGCAAAACCCCTCTCAGTCAGCTTCTACTTTTAAATTAGCCCACTTTGCTTCCCAGTGAGCATCTATTAGCTCTTCTGAGGTTCTCCTTTTCTCAGTGCTGTCAGATGCCAACCATGTTGTACTTACTGCTTCTTTTAGCACAGATGCTGATACCAGGCAGGTCCTGTGGTTGCTGGTGGTTTGTCCTCACCAACATGTGTTTTGGAGTTCATGAGGATACCTTACCACCTCATTTTGTTATAAATACTAATCATGGGTTTTTGGTTTTGCTTCAAGTCCTTTCAGATTACTGAATGAATACAGGCAATACAAAATTTCAAGACTCTTAATATTAACACAGAACACAGTATCATTTCATCTTTTATCTTTATGTATTTCTAAACTAATGCATTAAATTACTAATTACTCTTATTTTACTAACTCTTCATGTTGCGTCTTTAGTAGAGACATAGCCTCCACTCATTTCTCTCAAGTGTAGGTCCTCATTCCCCTGGCTTTTCCATTCAGCTTCCAACTCTAGACAAGGTCCCCTGTTTGGGAGTACAGCAACTATATGCACTTGGATGACACTAAAACTTCTTGCTCATCTCTGATAGCCCCCCCTTTAATAAATTCTACATGGCACTCTTATAAAACAGATGCTTTTCTCACTGATTGATCACCAAGGGTCTACTCATCTGTAAAACTCAATTATTCCCAATTACTTTTCCCAAACAATTCTCCTTGGAGAAATCCCTGGCTTTATGCCACTCTTGTCTCAAATAACTTCTTGTTATAAACCTACCTTGCATTTAGTTTTTTAATATGAAGTCCCTTTTGTGAAAGCACTTACAGCCAAACTCGTAGATCAGAGTCAGTTTCTTCCTCCTCACTGACAAAAAGAAATTCCAACATGTCCTGCTTCAAACTTGTTTTACCCATCCACTGGTATTTAGTTTTACCCATCCACAAACCAAATATTTCCCCCTAGTGCCCCTACACAAAAATTCCTGATTTTATTTAAAAAATACTTAGTGATTCTTCAGCTGCCTATCCACTCATGTTCTCTGAGTTAATACTATCCAAGATTGTGATCTATTTGCAGATAAAGGTGTCTGATACATATATAAATATGTATATATAAAACACTTAGTATGCTGAATACATGTAGACATTTAAATTTCTGTAGTCAAATGCCAAATTAAAATGCAGTGGCATTTAAAGTATTAACCTTTACAACTGCCACCGTGAAGTGCTTAACATGTACTGTAACATGAATAAGTATATCTCTTAGTTCTTTCATAATATATGGCAAAGATAAATTGTTTACCTCAAGAAAAATAGGAAAAATGTAATTGCTATCAAAACAAATTGGAAAAACCCAAAACTTTTGTAGTAATGTACAGATAATATAATGTTCTATGATAGATTTTTCTGCACGGGTATTCAGTGACTTTCTGAAGAAAACAATACAGGAGGCAAAAAAGAAAAAACAAAAAAACCACACAAACTGGTTCACGGTGTTAAAAAAAAACACCTAAAACATTTCATTTCAGAATTCCCCAGAAAATCCTTCGATAAAGTACATAAATTTCACTAACAAGAAATAAGGTGGGGCATGGTAGCATACTCATGTAATCCCAGCACTTCTCAGGTGGGCAGATACCTTGAGCTCAGGAGCTCGAGACTGGCCCGGGCAACATGATGCAACCTAGTCTCTACTAAAAACATAAAAATTAGCCAGGTGTGGTGGTGCACTCTCGTAATCCCAGCTGCTCAGGTGGCTGAGGCAGGAGAATCACTTGAACCAGGAGGAGGAGGTTGCAGTGAGCCACTGCACTCCAGCTTGGGCAACAGAGTGAGACTTGTCTCAAAAAAAAAAGAGAGAGGGAGAGATAAAAGGGGATAACAAAAGCAACATGTGTGGCTCCATATGCATTTCTATAAATAACAGTTATTCATTGTTGCCTAGGAACCATCACAAATTTTTGTAGGAAAACATCATCACTGGTTTCATACCAACTGTTCTGAGGCCACAAGTTTAAGAAACTTTTTGATGAAGTCAATGAGTCCTTGGATGGTTCGTGTTCGCTCTACTGCCCACTTCTTTGTTTTCATAATAGGAGTATCTCCCACAGCCTTCAGCAAAATGTCAACTGTAAAAGAAGAAAATAATTTACTGACAATTACAATGGAATATCTAAAGGGAATGGAATATAAAAGACTTAGAAGTCAGAAATATTTAATCTACATCCGTCTTATGTATTTATGATACTGAAAATATGTCAGAGATGTAAAAATGTTAGATTCTTTTTCATCTTTCTTTTTCTTGAAACTACAAAGTTTTCTTAACAGGACTAATTTTTAAAGTGCATTTTATCTTAACAGGCATTCCAAAGAGAAGAAATACAAATAATCAAAAAATAAAAGTTCAAAAAAGCAAAGTAAAATAATGTCATGTCCATTTTCACCTACCAAACTAGTAAAAATTGGACTAATTAACAGTGTAGATGATACTACTATTGATAATATAAAATGGTATGCCTTTTATGGGTATACAATATGGCATGCAATATGCTAATACAGATCCCAAAGAAGGTATACTTTGATTCAATAGTACTTCTAGTAATCTAGTCTAAGAAAATATGAGATGTGTAAAAATTCACTTAAAAAGACTTCACCTCCATTTAAGCATTTATTTTGACTGTAAACCTAGAGATGATTGATTAAAAGATATTATACTCAATGACAGAATGTAGTAAATGGCACACACTTAAAACTGCCTGGGGTTCAAATCCCGGCTTTGCCACTTGCTGGGCATATATGTGGATAATTTAATCTCTCCATGCCACATTTTCTTCATTTGTAAAATGAAGATACTAGCACCTACTCCATTGGGTTGTTGTGAGTAGTTAACACATGTTTACAACAGTATCCAGCATACATAACTCATACTTAAGATTAAACAGCCTTTAAAAAAACACATTATAAAAGTATATTTAATGGCAGACGAAAGTTAGAAAAATGTTCTAAACACAAAACATGTATAATATGACCTCAATTTCATCAAAACCATCACAAATACATTCACATAAATATTGAAGAATATGCACCAGAACGTTATTTCTCAGTAGTGACATTATAGGCAATGATCGCTTTGTTTTACTTATGCTTTTTGTAACTACCCAATTTTCTACAATAAACTTTTTAATAAAGGAAAGCAATAAGTTTTAACAATAAAATAGAACCAATGGACAAAAACAAGTTGCAAAAAAAGAAATCTTAAGGTTTCAATGATCCAAAATACAGATATGCAAAACCAAAGTCTATGAATCTGTCTCTTGAGTAGTTATTTTGTTTAAAACAAACAAACAAAAAAATCTAGCAGGGTGCAGTGGCTCACGTCTGTAATCCCAGCACTCTGGGAGGCAGAGGTGGGTGGATCACTTTATGTTAGGAGTTCAAGACCAGCCTGGCCAGCATGGTGAAACCCTCTCTCTACTAAATAAAAAAATTAGCCAGGCATGGTGGTGCATGCCTGTAATCTCAGCTACTCGGGAGGCTGAGACAGGAACATCGCTTGAACCCGGGGGGCAGAGGCTGCAGTGAGCAGAGATTGTGACGCTGTCTCCAGCCTGGCGACAGAGCAAGACCCCACGTCCAAAAAAGAAAAAGACATCTACAATCAAAGGATAGACATACTGAAAGCAAAATAGTGTATTGCTGCCCCCTAAAGTTAACTCTATCCTATTACAACCTTCTTGCTCCATTCTTTAGGTATGTTGGGGCCAAATGCGATCAGAGGTCAATTTATTCAAGTTTGCCCCTGGAATGAAGGCATCTAGAACATATGATGCACGCACACTTTATTTTCCTGCTAAAGAACTACTTAATCATCCTAGGTCCAGTTATCTTGGGAATAGGAAGGAATTTGGAGATAAGGAGGATTTTGATTAGCTTATCTTTCATACCTCCTTAGCTGCTCCCTCAATCCCCAGGGGCTATCAATAAATCAATTAAGGCAATTAAACATTTCCAGAAAGTGAAGCAGAAAATATTACGATTTATGCTACCTAAGGAAGAAGTATGAGACACTGAGAAACTGGGTAAGGAAAATAATTTAATTATAGCTGCTCTCTCTTTAAAGGTGATTTGCTCGTAGTTCTGAACTCCGGATACACATTAGAATCAACTAGGGGAACACTTACTCCCCAGGTAACCTAACGTACTGCCAGTGCCACAACCTAGGTTTCTTTCAACAATCTTTATTCTGTAGATTAAAACAAAGGCTGAGAATACAAAACAGTTAAGCTACTTTCATCAGATTATCCTCAACAAATGATGACTACCCTCAAGGTAGGAATTCAATAGTCAGAAATTAAGTTTTATATTGGAGAGGCAAACTCAAATGCTAACAAGAGCCAGAAAATAAGAATCTGATCCTTAAATGACAGTTCAATTTGTAAAAAAACATTGTCCAGACCAAAGAAACTATGCCCTAGGGCAATATTTACAACGTAAATCATTGTTTGTTTAGCTTCTGTTTTACACAGCTATCATCAGGGTTAAGTAACAAGCTTTTGACTAAGACTGTTAGACCTTAAAAAACCTGTAAAACCCGCGGAATTCTTTCGAATAAAGATTCTAGTGGCTATCCACAGAAATAATCATAGTGTATCACGTGGAAATGGCAGTATGATTTAAAGGGGTATAGGGGGCAGTCTTGGGAGAGAATTCTCCTCCTCAGCAGCAGAAATCGAAGTTCGATGAAAAGGCAATGACACCACTTTTTTTTTTTTTTTTTTTTTTTTTTTTTTTTTTTGGAATGAGTTTATGGATATTTTTAAT
>CAUYLG010028865.1:0-131489 GCA_963573385.1 Cacajao melanocephalus
ACAGCAACAACTAAAGGATAGAGGGAAAAAAAGGGAGAGAGGAAGGGAGGGAGGGAGGGAGGAAGGAAGGAAGGACGAAGGGAGGGAGGGAGGAAGGAGGGAGGGAGGGAAGGAAGGGAGGGAGGTAGGAGGGAGGGAGGAGGGAAAGAGGAAGGAAGGAAGGAAGGAGGGAGGGAGGGAGGGAGGGAGGAAGGAGGGAGGGAGAGAGGAAGGAAGGAAGGAGGGAGGGACGGAGGGAGGGAGGAAGGAAAGGAGGAGGGAGGGATGGAGGGAGGGAGGGAAGGGAGGGAGGGAGAGAGGAAGGAAGAAGGAAGGAAAGGTAGGAGGAGGGATGGAGGGAAAATGTCTTTTATTTGATTTTCATGTATAGTAACTCGAGCATGAAAGACACTCCCCAGTTAAATTAGCCAAGATTGTAGTCCTCATTATTATGAGAGAAAATTGAGCCATTAAAAATAATTGTTCTAAAATGCATATGTTGATGATAATAAGATATGTTTTATTACTTCTCTCTTTCAGGTTATTGAAATCCCTTAAGAACCATTAGCTTATTAAGTCTTATTATATGGTTATCAGGTTGGGGTTGGGAAAATTATTCTTCCTTTGCAGTCTAACAGATAAGGAAAGAGAGTTGTGTGAATTGTCCCAGCCACCCAGCAACAGAAATTAACAGCAGAAATTGTACCAGAGTTCAAAGGTGTCCATTCTTGAGCTAATAAATTTCCCCTTTGTAGCCTATCTTGACTTATGGGTAAGCTATTGATGCTATTGGCTGACATGTTTGAACAAATCCAAAGTGCCTTATTTAGAGTTTTTGTAACTTTATTACTTTGTTTCTAAGAATTGAATCAACAACAAAAACAAACCAAAACAAAGAAACAACAACAAACCATTTTGTCTCAAATAAACCAGAATGTGGCACAGAAAGCTGTAGGCTAGGTGGATTATTACTTTTGAAAATCTTTATATTAGAGGCACAATTATCTTTTCTCAAGGAGAAGGTTTCCCTTAAACCTCAAGAGGCAATGCATTTTGGCTTGCAAGCATTTCTTCTCCTATTTATCATGATCCGTTTATTTTTCCCCATTGGGAGGACAGATGCTGACTGAATTTGGTGACTTGGATCATTGACATGTTCTGTGCCTTCATTTTCACTTCCCTTGTCTTCATTATATTCCTGTAGATGTATATCATTATGCTCTATGTGGCTACCTCTTTCTATTTGCCTTATAAGAAGCTGTTCTAGGGGTGTCCACTGCTTGAATTAGTTAAATTAATCAATTACACTCTGGTTCTATATTTGCAGGGTTAAAGAGATGTTAATTTTACATCTAAAACTCTGAAAGCCTTTCCATTCACATCAGAATCTCTTCTCTATCAAGTGAAATTTTTTGCACATGGATTTCCTTCCTCACTTTTCCCTCTTGAGACTATTAACACATAGATAGTGTCTTTCATAGATAAAATCACCCCTGGCTATCACTGCCTCTTTGCCACCTAAAATCCTAATCTTTCATTTTTGATATCACAATCATCTTCAAAGTAACAACCTGACATATTATAACCACTTGACATGCTTGAAAAAGATGGAATATATTTTTAGCTGCCTAATTTTATACAGCCTTTGGAGAAATAAGCTTACTATGTAGACAGTTTATTTCTATTCTCAATTGATGACAGAACAGTAAGAGTCCTTTTGCAAGTGTTTTTTTTTAATGATTATATAATTTTAGGACTTCAGACTTATTTATAAACATATGCAATAGAATGGGTCTTCCAAATGCTAAAATTCTTAAGAAATACTAGAAGAAATGCTATAATAAAAGACATGTTGGTGAGAGAGACAATGAAAGATGAAGCATTTGAGGTTGTTAGATAAGGAAGATACAATATCGTGCTTTCAGAGGATTGCAGTTCTTTTGAGCTCTCTTGTACTTTTTACAATTCAACTGCATCCTCCTACTATCCATGACCTACAGATACCATTTCCTCTCTGCAACTTTCTGGGTTTCTTCTTCATGTTTCTAAGCAAACTGCTTTTTTGAGACAGAGCCTCACTGTGTTGCCTGGACTGGAGTGAAGTGGTGAGATCCCAGCTCACTGCAACATCTGCCTCCAGGGTTCAATGATTCTCATGCCTCAGCCTCCCGAGTAACTGGCCTTACAGGTGTGCGCCACCACACCTGGCTAATTTTTTTGTATTTTTAGTAGATGTGGGGTTTCATTATGTTGGCCAGGCTGGTCTTGAACTCCTGGCCTCAAGTGAATCACCTAGTGAATCACCAACCTCAGCCTCCTTTCTAACACTTTCTCTGGTCTTGTCCTTTTGGATCTTACTGCTTTCTTCTTTGTTGATGGTTTTTGTAAAGCTTGGTCAAAAGTCATTGTCAGGCACCTATCAATTCCCCACTATGCAGTGGCAGTGCCCTTTGAGGCTCAATGGAGAGTCCTGTGGAGCCACCTGTAAGAGACTTCCCATGTTGAAGAGTAACCCATACCATGAGGCTGGACCACCCTGTGTCTCTCAGTCTCTTGTCCCAGCTTCTGCTTCTCCCTAGTTATCAGTGCATCCCTTATCCAAAATGTCAGCAGAAACAGGAAAGTTGTGAATCCTAAGCTCGTATTCATTTCAGATGTTTTATTTATTCTCAAACAAATTTCACAAATGGGATTCTCTCTTTCCTTCCCTTGTTACTTTATTTATTTACTGGTGATTTAAAGGAGTCAGTGTCTCCCTGTGACCATCTACATGGTGTCATTCAGAATCACTTGGGGAACTGGGCCTCTGGGTAAATAGGCTGCTACTGTACCTCCAGTAAATGCTGAAGATATAGTTCTCCTGAGATCAGGTTATCCAGGTGAATACAAGAGGTCCAAAGTGAGAAAAGGTAACATATCTAAAGTCCAAGAGGCCTGTGGTAGTATCCTGAGAATGTACCAGGTAATGAAGAAAAACGTGTACTTTTGGATATAGAGCATGGGCTTTCAAGTCAGAAAGACCTATATTGAGAGCTTACTAACTGTGCTTGATGATTTACTACTTGTGCAGGTAACCTAACATAGGGTCCATGAATCCTACCTGTCTGAATCTTTTGGAAAACAAAAATTTTTACACATAGATGTTTTTTAAGCCAAAGATCATAATCTCTACTATATGCACTTGAAATATGAAGTAAATAAAAAGTATATATATTTTAATCAACTCTGGGTAATTCTAACAGTAAGCTGTACATTTAGATATGCATTTGGGGTGTTCTGGGATATACATTTGGGAAGCAGTAACTTTACCTCTCTAAGCTTTGTTTTTTCAAATGGACTCAATATTCACCATAACATGAGGATAGTATCAATATTAAATGACCTCATGCATATAAAGTGCTTTGCATAATGCCTACAATATGAAAGATGCTATGAATGGTGGTTGGGATTGAAACCACCATTCACTGAACATCTTTCATACTACAGGCATTATGCAAAGACAAATAGGTCCTCAATAAAGGCTGATGCAACTAATAGGCCGAGGCCAGAAAGAATTCTTAGCTAGCAACTGAGAGTTGTATTTTGGTTTCTGTTCTATTTTTGTTCTGAAAGAATTTAGGCAAATCATTGTCCTTTAGGCCCATAAAATCACATCCCTTTCTGTTTAAAAGTTCACGTGTTCTCTGATTAACTCCTTCCTGCCTTTAGTTCCCTCAGGTATCCACAGCTAATAATTTTCAAAATTTCAGATATAATAAGTAATACCACCCCTAGTCATCCCCACTACCCCAAGTAACCTTTAGGCCTTAGCATCCCTGTGACTGTGGAAACCAAAATTCACTGCGTTCTGCTTCAGCCTTCCCTTTGTGGTCCTTCTGGTTATCTCATTTTCTCTTCAGGCTCAAGTGCACATACTTCACATACTTAACAGGACTTACAAAATCTGGAAGCAGAGCGCATCACCAGAAAATGATCTGTTGTTGGCCAAAGTGTTATAAAATTGTCCCAGCTTTTTTCATCCTCATTCTCCTGTGTGTACATGTGATATGATGTGTGTGTGTGTGTGTGTGTGTGTGTGTGTGTGTGTGTGTGTCTGTGTCTGTGCATGCTGATTCAGGATTGCTGTAATCCTGGCCATTTCTTAGGAGCATCTCATGAATGGAAAGGTTGGAAGATTGCCTAGGAACTTCCTGGATCCTCCCAGCTGATGGACTACCTGGCTAACTGAGGCTGATTTCTGCAGTCAGAGTGGTGTCAGTAGTCTATCACCATGAGCTAGATACTGCCTATGTATTTGATGTACATCTTTCCATTAATTAATTAGTTATTGGTTGATCTCAGTTTCCTGAGATTCAGTTTAAATAATGCTTTGCTGTAAAAGAAAATCATTATTCATAGATACCCTGGATAGGCAGATGGCTGGAATTGGTTTCTGATGTTCTAAAATCACTTTGTTTTGAGTCACTTGGCCTATAAAAGTTTTTGTTTTAAATTTTATAATAGAATAGCATTTTTCCAAAGAATGTGTATTCTCCCTTGTTTTTCAGATAAGAAAATGTAAAAACAGTAGATGGGAGAGTTTAGCTATATACAAATGAATTTGATTTAAAATTGAAACTGAATACAGAGGTTGATAATTACATAATGTGCTAAATATGACTTACTTAGTAAATTGATTATGAAGAGTCTTAGAAGCAGGGAAGATCATTTCAGTGGAACACAGATGGCAGTTACATATTTTTCTTGATTGGAAGGGGGACAGGAAAAAAAATACTAGAAGGAGCAAATTACTTTGCATATACTCGCCCCTCCCCCCAAAAAAACCTTCTTAAAATATTTTATTATGTCATAGTGCATAAATTTCTTCAGTGGATTGAATCTAAACTCTAAACCAAGGCACAATCTTCCACTAAAGTCTCAAGTTTTGTTGCAGTCCACTATGAATCCTTTGACCCAGACCTGTGCACTCACCATGCCCTGAATACATGACACACCTTCTTTCCTCTGGAAGTTTGTTTCTTCTCAGTCTTTAGGACTTCTTCCCAAATTACCCCCAATCCATAGCAATTTCTCCCTATTTTGGGAGGTTGAAGAGAGTAATTATTACTTTTTAATTATAAGTTTCTTACACAATTGAGTTTGCTACCTGGGACTGTCAGTTATGTGCGGTATGCTTTTTGAAGACAAAAAACTATTTTTTTTATCTTTATATCTCCCATAACATCGAACACATAGCACAATTCTCTACAAACAGTCGTTTGATTACTAGAACCCTCTATTAAAACAAAAGAGAAGACTTCCCCTGCTTCTGCCTATTAACCCCAGGTCATATTATTGTGGACGGACCAAGTTTCTCACTATTAGACATTATGGCATGGTTTCCAAGAACATTTCTCTGCACTCCTGCAGTTATTTTGCAAAGCTATATGATCCCAGCAAGAGAGTTGATCCAGTGGTTCAGGCTATTATTTTAAACAGTCATTAATTGAAGAGTGAAGTGTTCTGCTCACCTATGATTGTATAGAGAACTATAAATATATGCACAGTTGTGTGATTATCTCCACGAACGCTATCTTTAAAAATGGCTAATTATCACAAATATATGAAATGCAAATTCTATCTCTAGATGCTATTCAAAAGGAATCATGCAGATACTGTAATTTTACTGGAAACATCAACTGTGATTTCATTTGCTCAAATGTATAGTGCCTGGCATGTTCCTTTCCTAGGAACTTGTGATTCTAGCTTGAACTCCAAGACCCCATAACTTTAATAACAAATTCCTACTTTGAATGCTAATTTCCAATAGCTGTATTTCCTGACCAAGAACCCTAGTCTTTCCATGAGTGAGTTCCCATTCCTATTATATTCATAACTTCAGAGCATTGGATATGACCACACCACTAGTTGTGTGACATATGAAAAATTACTTACCCTCTGTTTCCTATTCTGTAAACCAGGGTTAATACCGAATTCACATGGTTGAGGTGAGAATTAAATAATGTAATATATAATGCACATGTTATAGATGCTCAATAGATGTTCTCCTCCTGATTTCTATTTATATTCTGCCTATTCTTTAACCTATTGGGCTTGCTATGCTAGACCCCCCTTGCTGTCCTTTTACTCCTGCTCCTAGACCAAGTAGCAGGGTTAGAGGAAGCCAATGACTAAGCAAATGCAGCATACCATTCTAAATAGTGATTATTATTTTTTCAATGATTTGTTAAAGGATTGTAATGCTTGCTTATGCAGAAGACCAATAGGTCATTTTGAAAGGAAGGGTATCATTGTACCCAGAGCATAGAACCCAAAGGGTTGAGGAGAAATATAAGGTAAGGCTGGAAAGCTAAAAAAAAATCAGATTATTTGGAGTTTGGAGGACCATGCTAAGAAGCTGCATTTCTCAAGATTCTGTGACAGATTTCTTTTCTTTTTTCTCTGTGGCCTTCCTTCTTTGGAGGATTTACACTCTTGCAATACGTCAAATACTATCCCTATGATATGCCAGTTGAACCAAACTTACTAAAGAATTCCAGAAATGCATTTCCATCTGCTTTATGTATATGCCAAGAATTGGACTCCTTGCTACCAGCTCCTTCTCTAGGCTTTTCTGTTTTCCATCCTGCCAGTTGCTGAAGCCCTACCCTGAATCTTCCTATAGTTCAACAATTATTCATTAAGAAAACTATTTATTTTCAGTTTCTGTAGTCACCGTACTGGAAATTCATGAAGGGACAGATACCACAGTCCCTGCCTTCATATGACTTGTGTTTTATTTGGAAAATTATTACAGAAAATCATAATTTCTGGTTTCTTGCCCCCTTTTTTTTTTAACACTCCTTCTCGTCTTTGTTGCTTCTGCCTTATCTCTCCAACTTTTAAGTTTTGGAGTATTCTAGAACTTGGTTTATGAATCTCTTATCTGGCTGTGAAATTTATGTTAGCAGCTTAGACCTCTGCTCTGAGTTCTAGGCTAGTAAATAGGAGCTGCTGCTTACTACCTCTCCTTGGAAGTGTCATGGGCATCTTGTTGATGACCCCTTTTGTGGGGGTTTGAAAAGGTGTCACACAGGCACTGACACTCACTCCCCCAGGGTGGAAATCCCTTTCCTTTAAAGTAGATCAAACTTAGTGACTCACTTCTAAAGAATATATTGCAGTGGAAATAATGAATAGAAAAGGTAATAAGCTTAATGCGCTTTGTTCTGGCAGTCTCTTTCTTAGGACACACATCGTAGGAGTCCTGGGTTGACATGAAAGGTGTCTGGCCAAACCTGAAGCTACCACACTGTAAAGACTGTGTGGCGAGACACACAAAGTTTTAGAGTGTTTGTGGCTTTCTGGCATCAACTGCCAGACATGTGAGCAAGCCTTAGGTGACTCCAGATACCTGCCTTCAAACATCTACTTGCTGCTAAATGTGACAGAGATATGATAGTCCCCTGAACCCTGCCCAAACCACTGATCCATGCACAATATCAATGTGATGATGGTTACAAGCCACTAACATTGGAGGTGGTTTGTTTTGCAACGGTCTTCTATGAAACAACATCCAAAATGAAGGTCCACCTTCACACCTGCTTTTTGTGCTTTCTTTTCACCTCTATTAAAACCGAGTGTTTCCTTCCACACACTGCCATCAAACTTTTGTTAACCTTTATTTCTCTCATTCTTTCGTACTGTACATCTGGTCAGTCAGAATATTCTATTATCCCAAAACTCCATAAATTGCCAGAATTCGACCACTTCTCAATACCCACACTGCCATGAAGACCTCATCATCTTTGATATGGATTATGAAGATAACTTTTTGGTAGATTTTCTATGTTCATAGCCCCAGTTATGTACCCTCCCCTATCCCCACGTCCTTCACATGTGGCTTTACTACTGTTCTCATCTAGAGGTGGAGAAAAGTTCTCTTTAATTTTGAGCACAGTCATGTGTTGCTTTGACAAATGTGAGGCAAGCAGAGAAATCTTACCTATTTTCACTTGTCCTGTTGCTTCTACATAAATCGGCTTAAGTGCAAGCTGGGACTATCGTATTTTGCTGGAGAATTAAAATACGTGATGTAGAGTCAAGTCACTCTAGATATCCAGATGGAGTCTGTTCTCAGTCAGCAAAGTTGCCTAGCTGACCTGTAGCTGACCACAGACATGCATGAGCTTGGTCAAGACCTGCTCAACTGACTCACAAGTTCATGAGCATTTGCTTACTGTTTTAAGCCACTGTGTTTTGTAGTTGTTTGTTATGTGACATTTTGGTGGCAATGACTAACTTATGTAGAAATTGATGCCAGGAATAAGCTGTTACCTTAACAGAAATATAAAATATGTGTCATCGGTTTCAACTCGGAAAATGGGCAGGAACCTGAAAAAATGTCAAGGAAACTGGAATAATTGGAGCCATTATTAGGTAGTTGTTAAATATTTGAGAAAACAGTGACTGTGGTAACTTGGAAGATGGGAAATAAAACTAATGGTCTTTTAGATTTGGACAAAGAGATCTCCAGGCAAAAGTGAGAGTGCAAGCTGGCTTTTACCTGCTATGTAAGATAATTGCTTTAAGGAAGAGATGAATTCCACAAAAACTGTCAAGTCTGAAAGCAGAATTCAAAGGGAATATGAACACCAAGTGCCTAGGATAGTGCTTGGCACTCAGCCAGTGCTCAGTAAATATTTGTGGAAGAAATCAATTATTTACATATAATTTCAGTGTGTATTATAAATAAGAAATAAAGGGCTTCATGACAGTCTATAGGACAAAATCAATCATCTCCTCAACCTACTCCTAATGTAAATTAGTATGGAGGGCCAGTTGTGGTGGCTTACACCTGTAATCCCAGTACTTTGGGAGGCTGAGGCATGTGGATCACCTGAGGACAGAATTTCAAGACCAGCCTGGCCAACATAGTGAAACCCCATCTCTACTTAAAAAAAAAAAAATGCCAGAGATGTGGTGGTGTGCACCTGTAGTTCCAGCTACTTGGGAAGCTGAGGCTTAAGAATCATTTGAACATGGGAGGCAGAGGTTGCAGTGAACTGAAATTGTGCCACTGCAGTCCAGTCTGGGTGACAAAGAAAGGCTCCATCTCAAAAAAAAAAAAAAAATAGCATGGAGGTTGCTAGGAGGCTTAACTCATCCCCATTAAAACACAGTGGTGCCCTGACATGAAACTTCATTGCAGACTTTTCAATTATTGTAAGGTTAAGGACCCTTTCCTGAAATTATCTGCATAATGCTACTTTAAAATCTATGTACATGATATGTTCTGCTCATATAGTTCCTTTTAGGTCATATTTGTCAGTCACATTACCATATCTGATTTTTAAATATTCTTCCAAGCAGACATTAGGACCTCCAATTAAAAACAGACGCCAAAATAATTCCTGACAAGCTCTTAGTATAAATGAATGATTTTCATCTATTGTGTGTGGTTCACAGAATGGAATTTCTGGCTAAAACTGACCATCATAAATGGTTATTTACCTAGAGTTTGGCTATTATTTTTCCACATTTTAAGTTCTTCTCAGATTTTACTGCCTTCTGTTTGTTTTCTTCTTCACCTTTCCAATTTACTAACAATTTGAATTCTGTTCTTGTTTCCAAAACACTATTTCCTCCCTGACTGCTTAGTACCATCTGTACTTTTGATGAGCCTGTCCTCTTGCAGGGGACATTAGGCAGCAGCACTGGGCCCAGGACTGACCCTGTCAGCATCGGCTAATCTGTCCCTCAGATTGGTCATGATTTAACAGGAGACGCTCTGAGTCTTCCCTGGGGCCAAAAGGTAACTGTGGAATGAGTATCTTCCTAGTTCTTCAAATACACATTTGTTTAGGGAAGAACAATTTTAACAAGCTTGGCCCCTAAGGATGCTGTTTGAAAACTGCTTAATATGTGGATTTTACATTGGGCAGAGAGCTTTTGCAAGTGAACCTAATGCTAGTGGAAATCCACCTACTGAGAGGCTTCCTGGTTTGCAAAAGAAACCTTAACTTCAAGGCATTTCTCCAATTTATACACAGTACTCCTACGGCTTCAATTGTGAGGGTTCACTCTCAGACTTGCCTCATAACATCAATTTTCTCTACCAAGTGAAACCATACATTAGATATACTTGTTATACTCTCTATCAGTTTAAGAAAAATTCCTGTGAGTCAGAGGTCAGTAGAGAGCCCCTGAATTTAAGGTGTGAGGATATCATTATCTGTCAAACTTTTAACATACAAACAGAACAACATTGCAGAGGGCATAGTTCCCTTCAGCACAGCCACCATGGCAGACTTGATGCCTGTCCTGAGATTGGTTTTATTTTAAATCTCTTTCTCTCTAGTATTTGCTTTTTAAATCTCAAAGGTAATACTTGCATATGGCAAAAATTTCACTGCATAATGAAAAGCAAATGTCTCTCTCACCTCCAACCTTCAGTTCCTTCTCCAGAGAAAAATGCTGTTGAGTTTCTTACATACCTTCCAGAAACTCTACATGAATATGCAAGCACATTGCCTATTTTAACCATCCAAAGGAGAGAAAACTATTCCCACAATTCTGAACCTTGCCTTTATCCTTCAAAATCTTGACATTATTTCCATAATTAGAATACAGGCATAAACTTCATGCTCAATATTGGCTATCAAGTTGTTTCATTGGCTGCATGTAACATATTTTATTTAGCCAAGCTCCTACTGATGGGCATGTATATTGTTCTAGTTTTTTGCCTCTAGAAAACAAAAAGCTGTTAAAGGAATCAGGCCATGTGTGTTGGCTCACACCTGTAATTCCAACACTTTGGGAGGCGGAGGTGGGAGGATCATTGAGGCTAAGAGTTCCAGATCATCCTGGACAACAAAACAAGACCCTATCTCTACAAAAAAATTAAAATTTAACCAGGCATGGTGGCACACAACTGTAGTCCTAGCTACTTAAGATGCTGAGGTGGGACGATCACTTGAACCCGATTCCAGGAGTTTGAGGCTGCAGTGAGCAGTGATTGCACCATTGTACTTTAACTTGGATGACAGGGGAAAACCCTCTCTTTAAAGGAATGGAATATAAGAAGGCTTATATGGGATTAGCATAGACAGTGTTTGGAGTCAAAGCTAGATAAGAGGGCTGGCCAGGCCCAGTAGCTCATGTTTGTAATCCCAACAGTTTGAGAGACCAAGGTGAGAGCATTGCTTGAGGAGTTTGAGACCACCCTGGGCAATATAGCAAGACCTGCCTCTATTAAATAAATTAATAATAAAAATTTAAAAATCTTTATACTTTCATATTTGCACACATGTAATACTATATATCTATAAGAAATTAATATCAGAAATTCCCATGATTTAAAATCATAAATGCATTTAGTAAGTTGCTAGGTGTTGTTAAGAGATTGCAGCGATGAATACTTTTCCCCCAAATTTATGAAACTGTGACTCCTCATGGCAACCCCGTGTGCTATTAGACTTTCTATGTTTGCCAATATGGTTGATGAAAATAGTATTTTAGCTTTAAAATTGATTAGTCAGTTTGAATAATCTTATTTGATCTATAATCATTAGATTTAGGGTGAATAAGATTTATAGGTAAATGAGGATGATGATAATGCCAAGCCCAAAAGGTTTCTGTAAGGTTTAAATAAATTAATACAAGTAAAGCATTTAATCCAGTACCTGCTACAACATATGCAACTTGGATAATGACTACTTATAATAATTATTATTGTTACTTTGCTGTATGCTTAGGCACAGTTCAGTTTTTTCTACATATGACTAGTATAATTGTGTATTTGGGTCATTTTTCTATTAGGTTATTGATATTTTTAATAATGATGCTGTTTTAATAACTATATATTAAGAAAATACACACACACATATATATATATGTGTGCCCACATTAACAATAGTAATATATAGTGCTACTGTATTATAGTATAGAATAATAATATAGTCAATAAAGGTAAAATACTTATGAATAAACTCAACAATATATGAATGCAAAGTTTATGTGAGTAAAACTTTAGCTACTCCTGAAAGGCACAAAAGTAGAACTAGAAACTTAGGAAATTATTATTCTTAGATAGGACTTACTCAGAATTACAAAAACATACACTCATCATAAATTAATATATAAATTTAGCATGAACCCAGTAAAACATTGTTCTTTCTTCTTTCTAGATAAGCTAATTCTAAAGTTTATTTGGAAAAATAAATATGTCAGAATAGCTAGGGAAATAAGCCTGAACAAAGAGTTCCAGTGAGCTAGCACCACACACTATAAAGTCTACTAGAAAGTCTAGTCTATAAAAACTAGTGTGATATTTGTCAATGATTAGAAAAATGAACCAATGGACTAGAACACAAGTTCCAGAAAGAGTAACAACTACCTGTAAAAATTTGCTCTATGATAAATGTACTACCAAATACCATTGGAGAAAAGGTTGGACCTTGAATAAATGGTACTAGGACAACAGGGTCACCATCTGAGTAAAAACATCACACTATATATCAAACTCCAAGTGGATCAGAGATCTGAAAGTTAAAAAATGAAGATTAAAACTACTAGAAGAAAACATAGGTGAATGTATAAACTTGGGAGTATTTCCAATTATGATTCAAAATCCAGATGCAACAAGAAGAAGGGTAAACTTTATTAAATAAAATTTCATGGCCAAAAATACATAAATTGAAAGAAAATGTATTCAATTTATATTGCACAGTGTCTATAACTCTAATAAAGAACTGTTAAAAGTTAAGAAGGAAGAGACTAAACCTGATAGAAGAATGGATAGAAGATATAAATCAAGAGTTCACAGAAAGTAAGAAAGGCAAATAGCTTTAAAACATATTAAAAAATCAAACATTTCTTATAAGAAAAGAAAAATTAAAACCACACAATGAGATATCATCAGATTGACAAAAGTCAAAAATAAGATTGATAAACACTTCGTTGGTACAGCTGTAGAGAAACAGGGACTCTCACACTTTGCTTGTAGAAATTCAAAATAGTACAATTCCTAAGAGGGAAATGTGGTTCTCTCTTATGCAATTGCTTATGTCTTTACTCTTAAATGATGAAATCCCACTTCTTCAAATAAACCCTGTAGATATATGTACGTAAAAACAAGACAAAACAATTACCACAGAAAACATGAACAAGGTTATTAATTGGTGAATCTTTGTAATATAAAGAGATTGGTAATAAATATGCATCAAGATAATTGATTAAATTAAAAAATGTAGCTTTTTAATTAAAAAATTAAAAAATTAAATTAAAAACTGTAGCTCGCAGTATGATTGCATACTGTACAAACTTTAACAAGAATGAGAAACAGCTACTCCAAGAGCTGATATAAAGAGGATTCTTATTTATTTTATCAATTGAAGAAAGCAATATTATTGTTATTTTGCATAAGAAGAGGAAATAATCATACATATTTATAGGAAAGACAAATGAGAAACTAGTAAACACATTTACTAAAAAGAGACCAGAAGGGCCAGTGAATTGAATTTACCATTTTATGTACTTATGGGTTTTGAACCATGTAAATGTTTATAAATTTCAAACTAAAAGAAAGAAAAAAGAACCCTAAGATTAAACCAAAGGACTTCAGTTTATATAAAATTGATAATATAATCACTTAGAGCAAAGTGTGTATTATTCACAATAGCAAAGACATGGAGTCAACCTAAATGCCCATCAGTGACAGATTGGAAAAAGAAAATGTGGTACATATACACCATGGAATACTATGCAGCCATAAAAATGAATGAGATCATGTTTTTGTGGGAACATGGATGGAGCTAGAAGCTACTATCCTTTGCAAACTAATACAAGAAGAAAAAAACAAATACCACATGTTCTCACTTATAAGTGGGAGCTAAATGGTAAGAACTTAGGAATACAAAGAAGGAACAACAGCTGGGGTCTACCTGAGGGTGGAGGATTAGAGAAGGGAGAAGAGTAGAAAAGATAACTATTGGGTACTGGGCTTAATACCTGGAGATTAAATAATATGTACAACAAATCACTGTAACACGTGTTTACCTATGTAACAAACCCATCTACCCACAAACCTAAAATGAAAAAGAAAAAAGAAAGGGTTTAAGTGATTTTGATCCCCACACTATGACTGTACATAATGGGGAATATTTGAACAGCACATAATAAGAATTGCATAGAAATCTTAAATTCACAGAGTAGGTTTATTATTAATAGTCATATTAATAGTTATGATTTAGTAATAGTAGTACTGGTTTTTAAAATTAGGCTGTATCACTGTAGGAAGAAGGAAATAGGTAAATACATTAATGTTATTATGAACTAAGATTTTCATTGTAAAAAAATGTGATAATAAAATATAAGTAATTGCCCCTTTAATGGTAAATTTAATTGAAAATATAAATGTAAACTCATAATTTTTCAAATATATATTTCCCCACTCTACCCGCTGAAAAAGCTTGGAAGCAAAATACCCAGGATCAATGAATGAATCAGCATCCAGATGTATTTCTAATACTGCTGCCCACTTTAAAAGAAAAAAAAGAGCTTTTTGGAAAATTGACTGATTTCAGATATTCTAGTTATCTACTGATATAGATAACTGGATAAAATAAACCACTCTAAAACTGAGTGGTTTACAAAACAAGAGCATCCGTATTGCTCATGAATCTGTAATTTGGTCTGGACTTGGCAGGAACAATTCATTTCCACTCCACTCAATGTCATTGGGGAGCACTCATAGCCCGGAAATGGGACTCACTTGAAGGCTCACTCATATGTCTGGCAAGTGATTCTAGGAATACCCAAATAGCTGGGGGTGGCAAGAGCTGGGGTTTTCCTTATTTTCATATGGTCTCTGCACCTTGGTGGTTTCAGGATAAGAAGGCTTCTTATATGTTGGCTCAGTACTCTTGAGACATACATGTCTCAAGAAAGAGAAAGCCAGACATCAGTTGTATCTCATTTTGTGATCAAGTTTTGGAAGTTACACAGCATCACTTCTGTGGCATTCTCTTTGTTAGAAGTGAGTTACTAAGACCAACTCATATTCTACGGGAAGGGTAGTAGAATCCTCATTTTGATGGCAGTAATGTCAAACAATTTGTGGACTCATGTTTTTAAGCCACAGATTTATAGAAAAATACAGTGTGAGTTGAGACCTCTAATTATACTGAAAATCAAGAAAGTGCTCAAAGATTAATGTAGATATGTAAAAAAAAAGACACAAGAATTTGCTTAAGCACGCTCCTATTGATCAAATTTGGGACAACTTAAGCATCATAGTGAATAATCAGTATAATGAATTGTAACAGATGGGGCTGACATGGTGGTTCATGCCTGTAATCCCAGCACTTTGCGAGGCTGGGGCGGGTGGATGACTTGAGCTCAGGAGTTCGAGACTTGCATGAGCAACATGACGAGACCCCGTCTCTACTAAAAATACAAAAATTAGCCAGGCATAGCGGCACGTGCTTGTAGTCACAGCTACTTGGGGGGGCTGAGGTGGGAGGATGGTTTGAGCCCAGGAGGTGGAGGTTGCAGTAGGCCGAGATTGTACCACTGCACTCCAG
Organism: Cacajao melanocephalus; assembly: GCA_963573385.1. Lineage (NCBI taxonomy): Eukaryota > Metazoa > Chordata > Mammalia > Primates > Pitheciidae > Cacajao > Cacajao melanocephalus. Next base: position 15,543 of record CAUYLG010028865.1, read on the forward strand.
CCTGGATGACAGAGTGAGACGCTGTCTAAAAAAAAAAAAAAAAGTAACACAGGAATAATAAACATTTGAGTCAGAGTGATTCAAAAGATAGGGGAGAGGTAGCCAAAACTCTCCTTTTAGATGAATGGTGGCTGATACACTTAGAAAGAAACTGAATGTCACAATTTTGGAAATTCCAGTATTAAGACTGGTTCAAGCAGGAGACAAACATGATGCTTAACTATTAGTTGCAAGTTTATTGGGAAGCAGTATTTTCACATTGTGCCAAAAAATGACCCCAAATATTATTTACTAATTGCAAAGGGAAAAATATACCTAACCACAGAGATCTAATAGCTACTATTTTAATGAGGTGATCACATTTGATATTGGCAATGGTATGACACCTTGACCTACAACCTTTTAAGCCTCCTATTGTGATACCATATAATGTAGCAAGCATCTCCCATGATGTATTCTTTTCATTGATTAATCGAAATTAAATCAGGACTCTAGTTTTAATGTCTGGTTTACAGAAAAGGAAGACATTAGAATAACAATTTTCTTTAAACAGCCAGAAGAAACAGACAAATCCTGAATGTGGGACATCAATAACAAAACTGGCCTGGATTCTTCAAAAGGTCAATATTGAAAAACAGGTGATGGCTGTTGTTTAATATATTGAAAGTATTAAAGAGCTATAAGCAAATGAGATGCCTTAACACTGATAGGATCTTGGTTCACTAAGAGAAGGTGAGAGAGAGTGGGAGAGAGAACAAGCCGTAATAGACATTCCTAAAACAATTGGCAATATTTACACATAAACTAAATGTTAAATTATACCATGAAATTATTGTCTTATGTGTGATAATGGTAATATATTTTGAATAATACCTTTAGTCATAGGTAATTCAGGAAGAAATATTTAAGGAGAGGTGTGATATTTGTAATTTACTTTTAAATGGCCCAAAGGAACAAAATATACAATTCTCATTGAATGTAGGTGAAGCCTATATAGGTGTTTGTTGTACAATATTTGTATGAAAATATTTTATCAAAGAAAATTAGGGGTTGATAATAATACACAATAGAGTTTAGGGAACAAAGTAAGTAAGCAAGGAGAAATTGTAACTTTTCTCAAATGAATTCTACCAACTTCAAAATTTATGGCCTGTTTTTTCTATAGGGGCTTCAAACTGCCCCCTGTGACCTGAGAGTGCCACAGAGTGATCCAAAGAAGCCAAGTGGCAGAATAAGCAAGGGATTCACTGGCTTTCCATACCTTCTCTGTTTGTCTACAAGCATGTTTGAAAAACAATGTATCAAACTCAATTAGATTTGCAGAGTTAATTAATTGTATGATTTTCAGGTAGACTATTAAGTCTGTCCTCAAAGAAGAAAAACAAAAATGTATGGACAGTACTTGAGCTATTGGTATAGCTGTAGTATTTTAACAGGGTGACAATTTTAGATATAACTTAAACTACAATTAAAACTGTAAAACTGTGTGTGTGTATATATATTTATAAAACACTGTAGAGTGATTTAAAAAATAATTCCATGATATTCATTAGTCACAATATATACTTACAGAGACTATTTAAAAAAGGATGGAAATTTATTACCTCCAGGGTAAGGGAAGGCTTTGGGGCTCTGGTGGTCTGAGATTATCTGCCCCTCCATTTGCTACACTTATACTCCTTTAAGCAAATCCCATCCCTGAATCAGTTCTATTCCAAGTAATAAAGAAAATAAATTCAAATGGCATAAGATCAAAAGTACAAATTCAACCCAGGTGGTCTTTATTACTATGCCAGTTCTCTGGCCAATAATGTGACTGCAAACATAAAGACGAATGAAACACAACTGAGTGCTTCCTAGTCTTTTCAGATTTCAGAAACTGGATCTCCTTGAGAGGAAATCAAATTATGTCTTTGGAAGTAATCTTTCTTTTTAATACACATTTATCAGTAGTTTCTTCTCTCACTGTCGGTCTTTTAAATGGTTATATTATATTACATTTTTATATTAAATATGCAAGCGTCATGTCTGAATTCAAAATCAGCGTTATAGATAAAGATAATAATCATTAAAACGTGAGAATAATGATTGTGGTTTTGGTGACAGAGGAAAAGGTCATATTTTTCAAAGAGGGGAAGAATAAAAAGCCTCATTAAGCCATCATTTTTGGGTGGAATTCTCTTCCTGGATAGTGCATGTATTTGCTTTCAAAAAAACCTTTGATAACAGACATAAAGAACACACTTGAAAGTTAATGGATTCAATAATATAGTCCTACTGCCTGTTCTATCCAACTTTAATTTGGAAAAAAATATGGACAGTTCAGCACAGATATGTTTTAATCTTTGTCCAATATGGGCCATTTTCTCCCAGGACTATACCATTTCCATAAACTTCCTGAACTGTTCAAAGAAATGTTTGAGTTCATGAAGATATTTCCAACCCCAAATCCCTTAGCAAACTGTCACAGTTCAGCCACAGCCTCTGTCTGTTCTGAGGTTCTAGATGTCCTGGTTGAGGTTAGCATTAGTAACATGAATAGCTATCATGTATACAGTGTTGCCAGTTCATATTTTCCTACATAGCATCTTGTCTAGTTCTTACATTAAACTTGTAAGTTATAGTATTTTTCTCCTTCCTACTTCACAGATTAGAAGGGAGATATTGTTGAAACAATATTCTCTGCTTTTCTACTTCATCAGCTTTAGAACTTCCTATGATCTGTGCACATTCCTTTTTGCAAAGCACTTGGAACAGTGCCTGACAGAGTGCACTCCATGAATTCACATTGTTGATAAGCCTATGTTTCTCAAATTGGGGAGCACACAACCTAGGTGGGTACTCAGGACACCCAACTCAGTGCATGTTCTTGGATTATCAATTTCACTGCATGATAAATAATTCAAGTACTATTTTCATTCAAAAAATAGCTTAGAGTAAAACATAAGATTTTTATGACTTAAAGATAAAATATGAGACGTGAACAGACTTCCAGCCTTGCAGCATGCTAATTTGATCTATACCCCGACTCTCTGAAGTATGCAATCTGTTGGAGTCACTTCAGCAGGAAAATTGAAAAAAAAACCCACTGTAGGTATTCTGCCATCTTATTCCAGGCTCTGGAGGACTCAGTTAAGCAGTGACTGGCATGGTCTGACTCAGCTGGCCATATCAGGCACCTTGACATTGACCCAGTTCTTGAGAGATGCTGATGGGATAATGAAGGTAATTCAGGAAGTTCTCCTGTCTTTGAATATCTATCTCAAGTCTTTGAAGAGCCTTAAATTTTTACCATTAATTATACATTTTCAAAGCAAATTTCCAGGAACAAGTTATTTCAATTTGCTGATTTTATAGATTAGGAAGCTGAGAATCGAAGACATAGAGTGATTTGCTCAAGGGCATGTAAAATATTAAAATAGAATCTAAGTGGGTCTTCATTTCTTATCCCTGGTGCATGCTATTTCCTCTTTCTTTATTTGACAGCCTGTCTGAAAAAAGCAATTATAGAATCTAGGAGGAAAACACCAGATACACACACTAACAACCAAAGCATAGAGAGGTAGAGATCAGCGTCATTAGAATGGGATTATACAATGTCAGTTTGGGGGAGTGAGCATGGAACATGTGGCAATGTCCCAGTGAGAGACCCTGCCCTACCTCTGCCAACTTCTGTCAGCAGCTAGGGGGTCCAGAATTGTCAGAGGGGAGGTATTCCAAGGGATCCTGGGTATCAGTGACTACGATGATAAAAAAGAGTAATGCTGAGAAGAGAGTCATCCAGAAAAGTAGAGAGAAAAAAACTAAACTTTCTACAACATTAATACGGCAGAGGGGGCGGGGGGGGGGGCGGGGCGGTGACAAACAACTTGTTCTCAAAGGAAAACAACAAAGAAACAGATTAAAAAAAAAAAAAAAAGCCATCCCCCAACCCTGCCTCTGTCTGTGAAGCTCTCCAGGGCTTCAAACCCAATTCCTTCCTGGCTTCTTTGCAGAACTAAAGCAAACATACTGAGAACTGTTTACCAGAAGCAGTCAACGATGCCCCAAGGAGCAGTATCCCTGAACTTGCAATGCTGTCAGCAGAGAAAATGCTGATGTGATGTTTGAAACCAGAGTTCAGGGGAGAAAGCAATCCGGCCAGAAAAAAAAAAAAAAAAATAGAAGTAGCAGTGTTTCAAGTGGATCCCTTTTAATGTCACCCAGGAAGGGCACTATGTTCTAGCATCAAACTGAGGTCAGTAATTAAAACTGACATCTGAGAATGACAATTTCCAAATCTCCCTAAAATGATTAAATAGCCCAAAGTGACCATCTATTTAATTCCTTATTTCCAACTATCTGAAGTGAGTTGATATGCTTTCATGGGAAGCCCACAGTCACAGCATCTATTACTAATAAAAGCAGCAATCTACAGTTTACCCTGTGCCAGGCACCATTGTTGCACTTTAAATTGTATTGTCTAGGTTAGTTGGGTTATTTGATCCTAACCACAAGCTTATAAGATAGATGTTATTTCTAATATATAAATAAAAAGGTGAAGCTCAGGGAATGTAAATATATTGCCCAACGTTTTGTGGCAAGTAAGTGGTGGAGCTGAGATTCCAGCTCCCAAGTTTGTGTTCTTAAACCTACAGCCTGTGAGCAGAAGATTGGGCAATAGGAAATTTATGGGAACGAAACAGCTACACTCCCTGTCTTCATGGAGCTCACTGTTGAGCAACAAAGACAAGCAATTGACTACCCAGGCAAACCCAGTTGAGGTGGTAACTTTTTTGATGAGGGCAGCAGGAGATGTAATGGGAGCAAGAGGCAAAGCCCTATCCCTGGGCAAGGGAGTCAGGGAAGGGTTCCTCTACAGTGATGTTTAACAAATCATCTGAGAGATGAACAAGAATCACTCAATGATGTCGTGGGCTTCTACAGAGGAAACAGAAGGTACTATGACCTGCAGGGGACAGAGACTGGAGCATTTTCAGGCAAATGAGTCCATTTCAGTATGATAGGAGTGTGGAATATGAAAGGAAGGAGGAAACATGCAAAACTGGAAAAGTACGCAGGAACTGAACCCCAAGGGACCTTATGTTACTATAACAAAGTGGGGTGGGTGTAGGTACTCCCTTTCCAGTTTTTCTTTTTTTTTTTTTTTAATAAATAGGCAGTGTTAGATGATTTTGCTTTCTTTTTTATGTAACATATGGAGATGCAATTGTTGACAAATTTGTTCAGCATTGGTAAGCAATTTATCAGCATATTGGCATTCTAGGCTTCTGTTCTCATTCCAGTGTAGCCTTCAGAAAAGTCTTGAAAGGGAAAAAGGTTTTCTCTGGCCACACTCTGTTTCTCTTAATGATTATTTCTGCAGTGTCAGGATCACTACTTCCAGATTCTGCTTTAACGATAAGATCTCACAAAATAACATGAATGGTTGCAATGGATTGATTCTCAAATACGTAATCCAAGGAGGCAACACAACTTGACATGGATAAGAGCACAGAGTGCAGAAACAAACCAGATGTTCAGGCTGTAACTCTACCCAGTGTAGAACCTTGTGCAAGTGGCTTAGCTCCTTTGTGCCTTAGTTTTATCATCTATAAAATGAGGACAATAATAGCACCTACCTCTTAGGTATATAAAGATGACCAAAAGATTAATTATGTATCAAGCATGTGAACAGTATTTGACACGTAACAAGTACTTAAAAACACTAGCTGTGTTTTTCACAGCTAGAGATTGTGATATGAGCAAAGTACTATAGGAATATAGAGAAAGACGCAATTTATTGGGTGTAGAAAGGTGTTCAGGAAAAGTATCACGGATTTGGGATTTTCCAAGTCTTTTTGAAGAAAAGACAAAGGTAATGCTATATTCTCCCACTCCAGCATTAGCGCAAATCATTCTGTTTTTGGAGGAGCCATTTATTGCAACTTTCTTGAAAGATGATTGTGTCCTATAGGAGCAGTAACCTGGTCAAGCTGTCTCTAATGCAGCAAGCCTCAGGACAACATTTGTTTAAATCATGTCCTGAAAGTTGGTGTGTGCTCCCATTAAAAACGTATATACTATTTATAAGAATCTAAACTTGAACAATAAACCACTGGCCACATTTTAGCAGAACTATTTACTTTATGAAATGATTTATAGCAAGTTTGTTTTTTAAACTAACAAATCCTCCTTGAATATTAATTTATATTGTCTCAATTTGTACCTTCCATTGCACTGAGCTGTAAAATTTGAGATACCCAACTATGTGGCACTGAGTAACATTATTTCTTACAACAACTGTAAAATGTGCAATGTATGTATTATTATCCATGTTTTAAGTTAAAGAAATTGAGACTCAGAGAAGTTGAGAAAGTTGCCTTAGTTTACAAAACCAGCACATGAAGGAGCCTTGATTAAGGACTAGGTTCCAATGCCTATGCTCTTCCCCGCATGATACAATGTTCAAACACAGAGATTGAAACATTCTCTAGAAGGAATCATTATTTATTTGCTTTCCTAATCTCTCCATTAAAAAAAAGAAACCCTACAGCTCATTAAATCAGAGGAGGTTTTCAGGTTCTAATTTGTTTTTGCCAAAGCTGCCTTGCTACTTTTGGTTCTCCCCTTAGCTTTGGTTGCAACATAAAACCACCAGTTTAGCTTCCTGCTCTTACCTAATTCTGCTTTCCACCTCACTTAACAAAACACCAGCTTGATGTAAGCCAGTGAGTGGAAAGTTTACTCAATAACCCAACTCCTTTAACTCTAATTAAGCCTATTTCAAGCCATTGTCTAAATTTGGAACTGACAACTTAATTGGTTGTCCAAGGAAATAGACAAGGAGAATGCTTTCCCTGATGAGGTTACATAGGACTACACTTCTTTCTACATTAGCAAGAAAAATCCCTCAAGTGTAAACTACTCCTGAAGTATAAACTACAAGTTTTCCACAATACTTTTCAGTTTTTGAGATCACTTTTGGGAATCAAATTTAGCCATTCTTAGGTTAATTGCAATAATTTCTTTTTTTTTCTTTCTTTTTTTTTGAGATGGAGTCTTGCTTTGTCCCCCAGGCCCCTCTGCCTCCCGGGTTCAAGTGATTCTCCTGCCTCAGCCTCCGTAGTAGCTGGGATTATAGGTGCCCATGACCATGCCCAGCTAATACTTTGTATTTTTAGTAGAGACGGGGTTTCGCCATGTTGGCCAGGCTGGTCTCGAACTCCCAACCTCGTGATCCGCCCTCCTCAGCCTCTCAAAGTGCTGCGATTACAGGCATCAGCCACCACACCCGGCCTTCTTTTTCTTTATGGTTGATGTTGCTGAACGTTTGCCTTGAATCTATTCTACAAAGAATTACCTTAACTACTACCCCAAAAAATAAATTCTCAAAATTTTGTCCAGTCATATCACATGTTTCAGATCAAGCTATTCTCAGCCTGTCCAACTAAGGTGGAATTACTCCACAGATTACCTAGAGTTGGATCCTGTCTGGCAAGTTTAATGAACAGATTACGTGTTTCCTTTTAGAGGCAAACTGCAGAAAAGCTGTGTGTGTGTGTTTGTGTGTGTATGTGTGCGTGCGCACATATATCTGTAATTTATTTGGCGTCAGCCTAGTGGGTCAAGGGGTCTGTTTGCACCTGAGCAACACAAGTTTTCTAGAGAGGGATAAAGTGAATAATGGAGACTGCAGAGAAAAGGGACCGCTTATATATTGTTGGTAGGATTGCAAGTTAGTTCAGCCACTACAGAAAGCACTTTAGAGATTTCTCAAAGAATTTAAAGCAGAGCTACCATTTGACCCAAAAATACCATTACTGGGTATATTCCACAAACGAAAATAAATCATTCTACCAAAAAGGCATATGCACTTGCATGTTCAAGACTGTGCTATTTACAATAGCAACCATTGGATAAAGAAAATGTGATACATATATATCATGGAATACTATGTGGCCATAAGAAAGAAGGAAATCATGTCCTTTGCAGAAACATGGATGCAGTTGGAGGCCATAATCCTAAACAAATTAACACAGGATCAGAAAACCAAATACTCCATGCTTTTATTCATAAGTGAGAGCAAAACACTGAGCACACATGGACATAAATACGGGAACAATAGACACTGCAGACTACTAGACAGGGGAGGAAATAAAAGGAGTGTGGGTTGCAAAACTACCTCTCAGGTACTGTGCTTATTGCCTGGGTGATGGGATCCATACCGAAAACCTCAGCAGCATGCAGTATTCCCATATAACAAACCTTCACATGTACCCCCTGTATCTAGAATGAAAGTTGAAGTTAAAAAAGTAATAATAATGAAAAGTCAGCTTCAGAACCAGTGCAAAGCTCCCAATCTTGGCAAGTAATAACCATGAAATCCTTTGCCTCCTCCCTAAATTAGTTTTTCTAATGTTGAAACTCTTGGTGGGGTCACTGACAAAGTTTAAAAGAAAACTTTCAGAACTAAAAGGGGCCATATCCACCTGCCTACCTTTATTGATGAATTTACTTAGATGCATGTAAGTGAATTGCCTGGAGTCATAGAGGCAGGCAGAAAACCAGCTCTCTAACATTTAGTCTACTTCTCCCCCACCAGAAACTACATGCTCTGCTCATTTGTAGTGGTCTGTATATGCTATCGATTAGTATGCTGTTCATCACTTCTTATGGCCACAGAAATTTGAAACTACACTCAAGCATAGAGACAGTGAGAGGTATGAATTTATTTCACTTAGTGAAATGAAAGATTCTGCAAAGTAAGATAGTATCCTAGAGGTAGCATGCTCTCTTTTCTTTTAAACTTCCAATATGGCTGGGCATGGTAGCTCATACCTGTAATCCAAGCATTTTGGAAAGCTGAGGCAGGAGGATCACTTGAGGCCAGGAGGTAGAGGCTGCAGTGAGCCATGATCTTACCACTGCCCTCCAGCCTGGGTGACACAGCAAGATGTTGTCTCAAAAGGAAATATACAAAACAAACAAAACATACACCACAAATTCCGATATGCTTACATTTGCTATTTAGGAGCTTTTACAATGTAATTTTATGAGCAGATTTTCATTTGATAGAACATGTGACACCTAAAAATGAGAAAACCAATATAGTGAAGTAGAGATCAGGTTCTGTACATTCAGAAGCCAGCATGATCGTTCACAGGTAAGCACCAAGATGTTTTCTTTCTGCTTGCTTCTGATTTGGCATCCATTTATCACGTCCCATGTTTGATAAATCTCTGGATTTTAAGTAATTTATATTGTCTAGTTTTGGGATTTGGGGTTTTCCTCCTCATTCAGATCTGTGTTTCTTGCAGGAGATGGGTAATAGTATCATAGATGCTGGATGTGGCAAGCATAGAAAAGATGCAGGAGTCAGTGTTGGCTGTGGATCTTCCTAAGCAGGCTGCTCGGTCCTCTGAGTAGCTTGCACCTGTCAGTGCTGGGATCTTTATATTTGTTTTGTGCTGTCCCTGGTCTATTAAAAAATTGATCCAATATCCCAGTTCCCCTTGGCATTGCCTCAGCCTGTCAGAGCTTCTAACATTGTTCTTTTTCTAAATTGCTGTGGGCAGGGCTAGGTTTTAACAAAACTATAATGTTGGACAACTTGGTCCTCACCTGTGTCTCCTGCTTCTGTGTTCTCTCTCATGTCTGGCTTCCCCTGTCACATCTCTGCAGGAATGAGATCTCCACTGAGATATGAGTTCATATCAGTGGACAAAGCGTCATTTGTGCATTCCATTCACACCCAGCAAGTATTTGTTGAACACTGTTTGAAATATTAGTTATTTGTCTAACAAATTCATAATTCTGGCGTAGGTCATATTCCTTTACACAATTTCCACAATTTTTGCCAAGTCATCTAAAAAAAATAACCGAGTATTTTTCATTGAAATGAATTTACTGTTAAATTAATATCAAAAGTAGATTTTAGAATTTGTGATTCTCATCAAGAAGACAAACTAAGCACTAACTGTTGACTCTGTCTTCCACATCAAACCCAGGAAATGCTAAAAAATATATAGCTCGGGTGAATGTGGAGTTTATCCTAACAAATGGTACAAAACTGAAAATACCTTAGGAGGCTTAAAGTCTCTGTGTGTCTTTTTAGGTGAAGGAAATAGCAAACTGAAGCAACTGAAAAGAAAAGGGTTGGAGTGGAAGTTTCTAGGCACACTGATATGGTTTGGCAGTGACTCCACCCAAATCTCGAATTGTAACTCCCATATCTCATGGGGGGGGACCTGGCAGGAGGTAACTGAATCGTGGGGCAGGTCTTTCCCCTGCTGTCTCATGATAGCGAATAGTCTCATGAGATCTGATGGTTTTGTAAGGAGGAGTTCCCCTGCACATGTTCTCTCTCTTGCCTTCCACCATGTAAGATGTGCCTTTGTTTCTCATTTGCCTTCCGCCATGATTGTGAGGCCTTCTCAGCCATGTGGAACTGTGAGTCCATTAAACCTCTTTCTCTTACAAATTACCCAATCTCAGGTATGTCTTTATTAGCAGCATGAGAACGGACTAATACACACCTCCTTCTCTCAAGTTGTTCTAAGCAGCCCAGGCTAGAGTACATGACCTGAGTGTAAATCCAGTACAGTAGTGTAAAATTTGGCTGGCACTCACCAGAATTTGAACTTTCCAGATCTCTAAAAAGAAAGAGATTAAAATAAACAACTACACACTGCCTTGAAAACCTACTCTGGATTATTAGATTGGCCCCATCTGTAGTATTATCAGGGAGGCTATAATAAAAGCTAGACATAAATGAGTCACATCAAATCCAGCCAGAGCCCTGCTGGAATAGATAGCTGACTGCTATGTTTATTCATCCAACGGATATTTACAGAATGGTTGCTCTATGCCAGCCATTGTTCTGAGTGCTGAAGATAGTAGTAAACAATGCAAAGTTTCCACTCACAGGACACGCTAAAGCAGAAAAATAACCAATAAATACATAGTAAGTGGACAACTTCCCATGAGTGTTGTTACCCGTATTCTCCAACATGGGCAAGATAACTGCCATAGAGAGTAAGTGTCTCTGGATAAAGGAGATCTTGGGATGATAGGACAAATGATATCCTAGGGGTCAGCATATGACCAGAAAAAAGTGGAAGTGGCAAAGCAGATTATATGAATATGCAATTCCACCTAGAGATATAGCATCCCTTCCTCAAAATCAGAGGTGTAACAAGCCTAGGGTTAGACTTCATACTTTCCAGATTAGCAGTGATAATTTAAAGGGGCTAACCCTGGAAAAGGAATACTGATAAGGTAACAGTACACTTTTTTTTTTTTTAGGGCACAAAATATTTAATGAGCATAACAACAATACAAGGCAACAACAGCAGCAACAACAACAAATATACTAGTGAAAGCAGAGCCAACAGAGCAGAAAGAACAGAAAGTCTGAATAAGCATAACATATCTTTAGGGAAACACGTTGCAAACGTGAACAAAGAACAGATGTTTATAAAAAGAAAACCAGTTGGAGATATTGGATGGGGAAAATATAATTATCTAAAGATTACAATAGAGAAATAACAGAATAGATGCAAAGAGTTAATTTATGGTCTGGAAAATCATATTGAGATTTTCCCAATTAAAAAGGTGTCATAAATCGGCAGAATTTTTTTTTTAATGTAAGATGTATAGGAAATCAAATTAGAATGAACAGTTTCATCTTATAGGAACCCTAGAAGGGAATATTTAAAAGACAGTGTAGGAAGATAATCTTTGAAGAAGTAATGATTATTTTCCAGAACTAAAGAAAACATATGACCTTAGATTGAAAATAGCTTCAGAGTGTAGATCAGCTCAAAATAAACAAATAAATAAAAACACAAATTCAGACACATCAGAGTAAAATTTAACAATAAAGAACTTCCAGAAAGGAAAAGCAAATAAAAGTTATTTCCCACAGGTGTGAGAAATGATATCAAATTTCTCAAAAGCAGCAAGACAATGAGGTCATGCACTGTCGAGGCGAAGGGGAAGGAACTGATTCTAGATAACTCAAAAAATATGTCACTTAAATCATATAGTGAAATAATTTTTTTTACCTTAACACCCATAGACATCATCTGAATTATTTTTTAGAGTATATTCTTTAAAAAGAATATAAATTAGGCCACAAGGAGGCAATAATTATTAAAAAAAAAAAACAGGAATAAATAAGGACACTAGTAAAGATCATTTGTTTAAATAAACAATGATTAAAAGGAAATATATATCCACAACTCTTAATCTACAACTTAATGTCACATCAACACTGGTATGATGAATTGTAGTAAAGACCAAAGAGAGATAAAAGCCAAAGTTCTTAATATGTAAGAGAGGGAGACATAGGTACTAAATAAAGTGAGACGTTGCCCAGGAAAAGAAATTATGTGCTTTAATAAGTGAATTATAGCCATCAGAGAAATGCAATGAAATACATAATTTTATACAAGCAATGGAAATAAAAGAGAGAGAGAAAGAGGAAGGAGGGAAGGAAAAAAAGAAAGAAGATTTATCCTACATGTAAGAATTATCCTTAGAAACAAACAAAAAAGGTAGTAGAAATAAATCCAAGTTTATTTTTATTATAAGAAATAAAAATGTGCTGAAGTCACAGATTTTTAAAAACAGACTCATAAGATTTAAAAATCTAACTTTTTTTACTTTAAAGACAGAGAAAGTTTGAAAATAAAGAGTTGGAGAAAGAACTACGAAGAAAATAAAGTTGGGATAGTTATACTTTTAATATCAAACAAAATCAAATAAAAAACGTACAAACAGATGTATATGTATACATATGTCAGAAATGTCATAGAACAGAACTTAGTATATTAGGTGTGCTATAAAAGAGCTGTTTGTAATTATCATCAATATTTTATTTAGTATTAAGAGATAAATTATAGACAAATTTCTTAGGTGCATAGCAGTCTACTGTATAATTTCAAATGATTTATTTAAACATTCTGCTCTCAAAGAGGTGGAGCAAAATTCCCTTCCTTTATATACGGCCCACTCATGATGCTTTTTTTTCAGAGTACAGGATGGAAAAGAAGGAAAAATTGTAACTTTACAGTGGAGAACCCTGATAAACACTCTCAACCAGGTGATCCAGATTCCTATCAAAAGATGAAAATAGCACTTTGGTCTTTCTACCCCAAATCCATAATCCCAGTCCAGTCATGAGAAAAACATCAAACAACTCCCAGTTGAGGAACATTCTACAAAATACCTGATGAGCACCTTTCAAAACTGTCAAGGTAATCAAAAATAATGAAAGTCTGAGAAACAGTCGCAGCCAAGAGGAACCTGAGGGAACATGATGGCTAAATGCATGTGGTATTCCGGAGAGAATTCTGGAACAGAAAAAGGGACATTAGGTAAAAAACAAAATAAGACAAAGCAACAACAACAGAAACCCAAGGATATCTGAATAATGTATACACTCTAGTTAATAATGTGTCATTATTAGTTTATTAATTTTAACAAATGTAACATAGCAATGTAAAAAGTTAACAAAAGGCATATTGGTTGTGGGGTATATTGGAACTCTCTGTATTATCTTCACAATGTGCCCATAAATCTAAAGCTATTCCTAATTTTTAGGTTTATTTTTAAAATGCTAGTTAACAGTTTTTTTTAAAGAGTCATAGCTCTAAATGTATGAGCTAAATCTATAAAACTCAGAAGAAAACATACGAGTAAATCTTCATGACCTTGGATTACACGATGATTTCCAGATGCAATGTTGAAAGTGCTAGTCACAAGAGAAAACAAAAGTGGATTAACTGCACCAAAATTAAAACTTGTATTACAACCGATACATCAAGAAGGGAAAAGACAACTTATAGAATGGGAGAAAATATTGGCAAATTTTACACCTGAAAAGAGAATTACATCCAGAATATATATTAAAAAACTTATATAACTCAATAATAAAAAGACAACCCAACCAAAAAGTAGGCCAAGGATCTGATTAGACATCTCTTTAAAGAGGATATACAAATGTCCAACATTTGTATCATTAGTCATTAGGAAAACACTTATCAGAAGCATAATTTGATAACTCTTCACAACCACTGGATGGCTAAAATCAAATGTTCTCTAGGATGTGGAGAAATGAAAAAGAAAACCTGTATATTGTTGATGGGATTGTAAATGGTACAGCTGCTTTGGAAACCAGTCTGGCAGTTCCTCAAAAGCTTCAACATAGAGTTACTGTATGATCCAGCTATTCCATTCTTAGATGTATGTTCAAGAGAAATGAAAATGCATGTTCACACAAAAATGTGTACACAGGCTGGAAGCAGTGGCTCATGCCTGTAATCCCAGCAATTTGGGAGGCTGAGGTGGGCAGATCACCTGAGGGCAGAAATTCGAGACCAGCCTGGCCAACATGGTGAAACCCTGTCTCTACTAAAAATACAAAAATTAGCCAGGCATAGTGGTGTGCACCTGTAATCCCAGCTACTGGGGAGGCTGAGGCAGGAGAATCAGTTGAATCTGGGAGGTGGAAGTTGCAGTGGCCAAGATTGTGCCACTGCACTCCAGCCTGGGTGACTGACTGAGACTCTGTCTAAAAAAAAAAAAAAAAAAAAAAAAAAAAATGTGCACACACATTTTCCTAATATTCCTACTAGTATTATTCATAAGATCTAAAATACAGAAATAACCCAAATGTCCACCAACTGATGAATGGTGGATAAACAAAATATGGCCATTACACAGAATGGAATGTTGTTTGGCAATAAAAAATGAAATACTGATTCATGCTACAACATGGATGAACTTTGAAAACATTATCCCAAGTGGAATAAGCTACACACAAAAGACCTCATATTGCATAATTCCACTTCTATGAGTTGTCAAGAATAGGCAAATCCACAGATACTGAAAGTGAAATAGTGGCGACCAAAGGCTAGAATTAGGAGGGATTGGGAAGTCGCTGTTAAGGGGTATGAGTTGCTTTCTGGGGTAAAGAAAATATTCTAAGTTAAAGAGTGCTGAGGTTTGCACAACTCTGCGAATAAATTAAAAACCACAGAACTGTATACTTTAAGGCATAAATATTATGGTATATAATTATATCTCAGTCAAGCCCATTATTTATTTAACTTTTTAGAGGAAGCATTTCAAAAATTGAAGACCACAAACATCATGCTTGTGTAAACAGAGAACACATTTCTTCTTTGGCTCACATTAACCATTCTTCAAAACTAATCATGTATCAGGCCACAAAGGAATTTGAAGAAACTCAAAGAATCAACACCACACACATTATGGTCTTCGACATAATGACACAAAATTAGAAATTAATAACAATAGAACAAATGAACATTTCCATGCTTCTAAATATCCCATAGGTTTTCGAGAAAATCAAAGGTGGAATTGTAAAGTATTACAGCTAAACAATAAAAGCTGTGTATGTTGAAATGTATGATATGCACCTAGAGGGTACTAAGAAGAAAACACATATATAGCTTTGACTGTTTTTACCATAATTATCAGAAAACAAGAAAGGCTGGACACACATGAGGTAAATGTCCAGCTCATTACTCCAGAAAAATAGGAATAGACCACATTAAAAAAAAAAAAAAAGAAAGTAGTATTAATGAGGCCAGAAATCAATGAAGTAGAGAACAGAAATACAAGATAGTTAAAAAGAAGTTTACTCTTTAACAAAACAAATAAATAAACTTATGGCCAAGCAGATCAAAAGAAAAAAACATATAATAAGCAAATTTAAAAATGTGAAAATCTGTATATAAAATATAGCAAGTTGCACGAAGACACAAAATATAGTGAACAATTATATGTTAACAGATTTGAAAATCTAATTAAAGAAATACATTTATAGCAAAACACAAAGTGTCAAAATTAGCATAAGAAGATAAAACATGAAAGAACAATGACCAAAAAATTGAAATGGTAATAAAGAATAAAAGCACCCCTGACAGACACACAATTCCTCTTCATCCATCATACATTTTCTGGCTCAGTTTTTGGCTACCAGTTCTTCCCGTCCAGTACACTTGCAGATTGCTGCTTGACTGCTCTTTTTAAATAGCAAATGTGATTGTGACCCGCTTGCTTATAGCTCTGAACTGACTTCCTGCAGATTAATGGAAAAGTTCATAATATTTGATTTACTGTTTGTTACAGTTGTTTTGGATATAGTTCTTGACTAGGTCATGCTTTTCCACCCTTCCATGTCTTTTCCCATAATTTTCCTTTTCCCTGAAATACCTGTTTCAATCTTCCCATCATCTTTCAAATTATTTCTTATCCCTTAGAACTCCGTAATGTACAGCTCACCCCCAGTCTGATTGAGCTTTGTTCATTTTGCTTTATTGATGCAATCTACACATAAGTAAGTAGCATTCGCTCTCATAAATGTAAAACCAGTGTCACTTGGCATAAAGGGAAGAACAGTGAAAAACTAAATATTTTTAACATTATATTTTAAATGGGTACTATGGCCTGCTCTTGCCTTTCCACTTGCTGTCTATTCTCAGTTATTAAAAAATATATTACCATATGTGAGAGTGGTAAAAACTAGCACTAAACAGAGATTTTTCTCTTTGATGTTATAGGAGGATAGAGAGAGAGAGAGTGAAAATTGTAAATGGAATAATTTCCTGAATTTCAATGGAAATCATTTTATGTCCTGTACATAGGAGCACAGAGATTTACCTAAGATATGGCTTCAGCCTTCAGAGAGTTGATGCAAAATCTCACCTTTGCTATGACATTCTTGTGTGAGACACTTCAGGACCAAACAAAACAATAATATGAACCCACCCACCAAATGAAAATCCATCTGCAATGGATTGCAGAAGGAGCTAATTGAGGGAGAGAAACTAGAACTTTGTGGTTCCCTTTAATTTATACCCTGTAAACATGTAGTGAGATACCTGCTCCTGAGTTTGGCAATGGCTGTTAATTCATGATCATGAATGGTAAAGCACTCTCTAAAGGCATCGTGTGGGAAAGAACTTGCTATGGCAAGTTTAATCCTGAACAGAGATGAAAGAGGCGATCTACCCAGGCAGGCATTGTCCTTACTTTTCTTCAGGACTTCATGCAAAGTCTCTTTCAGGTTAAATGCTTGCTGAATAGGGCTACCATGTCCAAAAATGGGGTTGTGTCATTCTTTGACAGAAGAGAGATATCATTTAAATGTAAGCATGCAATACTTTAAAATTTCCACATTTCTTTTGATGGTAAAATTAGATTTAAAGGTATTGTTGAAATGCACATGATTTTCAGGTCAAAGCCCCTTCCAATATTGTCATTTTTTATGCATGATTATTCCCATTTTAAGTTGGGGCACCTTCTTGTTGTGGAATGTCAGTTTTACAGAAATACCAACCCTTAGTGAAATATAAATTTTTGGCAAAATAGTTCCTTGCAATTAAGTATCTCTTTAATCTGAAAGGAAATTTAATGCAACCTTTCTTTCTAAACCACCAAGGAATGAAAGTAAGCAAACATTAAATCAGAGTGCCTGTCTTGACAAATTATAAAATCTTGAAGTTGAAACAACCGTAGAAGTAATCAACATGGTATTGAAGAAAAAGAAGGTAAATGACAGTTGTAGAGTAATTTACATGGTCATGCCCTTTATAAGCACGATGAGGAAGCAGAAGCCCAGAAGAAATATTTAATGTCCAAGGTCAAGCAGATACATGTCGCAGAGCAGAATATAGGGTGCAGATTTGCCTGTCTTCAATTATGTCTTCCAGTGCCACACTGCTAATTTCACCCAGGATGGTAACTTCTACTTTGGAATACAGTTTCTGTTCTCCACTCACAGGCTACATGGCCTTTGGATAAATTTCATATATATACAAAATTCAGGTTCATTCAAGTGTAATGTATAAGGTATCTAAAATACGATTCATCCATTCTACGTGCAATGAATTCTGACAAATGCATTCAGTCTTGTAATCGCCACCACAAATCAGGGTATAGAATATTTCCATCTATGCAAAGTGTTCACCCGTACTACTTCAGTCCTTACAAGAGAGTAGAGTCCTATTCCTTCCTGCTATACACACGTATTGATCCTATAAATGGCACAAGAAATTTTAAAAAGGTGGTTAAAAAAGAGAAAGTGTTTTGGGACCTCAGGTCCACAGAAAGAACACAACCCAGGGGATCTTGCCTCCCCTCACCCGTTGGAGCAAGGCTACCCACACCGTGTTTTATAACTCACGACCTAGCTAAAAAATGCAGCTCAGGTAGGCATATGTCTACTCAGATTGAACAGGGTCCAGCTGACAACATCAGAGAATAAGTAAAAAGAAAAAGGGAGGGGGAGAGGAAGGGAGGGACGGAGCAGGGAGTGAGAGAAAGAGAGAGAGAGAGAGAAAAAGAGAGAGGGAAAAAGAGAGTGGGAGAGGGAGAGATGTGTGATCACAGCAAGGAGCCCAAAATGAGAAGCCATTTGTCTCTTACCTTCTTGCTATTTTTTAAAATTCTCAAATGATTTCATGCTTTTATGCATCAGTGTGTTTAATTATTATGCTGTTCCCTTGTTTTGAACATCTTTCCTCACGTTCTACTTTATGGAACTCCACTTTATCTTTCAAAATTCAAATCAAGTCAACTTTTAGTATTTCTCTGTATCATTGCCCAATGCTGTTAAACAGATTTATTTTTTCCTTGCTTTGTTGTGAAGTCACTTTCTATGGGACTGTATTAAATAATTAGTAATTCGCCAGTTGTGGTATAGACATCTGCTTTGGAAGGAATGCTCTTTTGCTTGAATATGAGTAGTTTCTCAAGAAATAAGAACTGTGTCTTATGTTTCTTTGTACTTCCCAGGACCTAATAATATCATTATTTGTTGAATTGAATTTACCAAATGTGGATTTAGTTGTTTTAGATTTTAACCCAGGCAGTCTTACTCCAAAGCTAAATACCATTTAACCACAATGGTATCCTGTGAGATCCACATTGTACATGACTGCAACTCTTTGAAACTTGATAATCCACAAGCAGTGAAGAGTTTTCTATTAAAATAGAAAAAGAATATCTATTTGCCTTCTATTCTAAACATACGTGGACATATTTTATTAAGCAGATGCTTTGTGTTTGTTTGTTCGAGGCAGTGTGGTATATCCTGAAATGAGGAGACTTTCCTTTTTGGTCTTGGGCATATTCCATAGACTGACATGTCACTGGTCCAACATTTGAGGTGAGTCCTGAACTAGCCTTACCCTCCTATCATGTTTGTGTTAATGGAACGTACAGATTGAAGTACTGAGAAGCTGTAGGAAGCCAGAATGTGCCCATCAGCATTTGTAAGCTGTCCAATTTATAACCTTCTAGGGACTAAGATGAAAGTATAGCGGTCACAAAGTTGCTCTCAGCCAGAGCGTTTCAAGATCATAATTCACCTTTAGATTTCCATGCAGCTGTAGGTAACTTTGTCAATTAGCACTGATGAATTCAGTAGTGGACCTCATTTCTCTTGGTTATCTTTTGATAGATTTACATTAAATAATCAAATAAACTTTAAACAGGTGTGATTTTTAAAGATCTTATGTGTTTATTGACAAGGTAATACTATATATGCGTATTTTTTATTTTAGAGATTTTCAGTTTTTCTATGTCTTATCTTTTCCTATGGATAGTTGGCATAAAATATAGACTGTTCCAGTTATTATTAGAGGTGATAATTTGTAGTCTAAGTGTGTTGCTATGGATACCTAAGAACCCCCCCCCCCCACCCAAGACTCAGGCCTGGGAGTCAGGGCCTAATCCTGAGGTGCTTTTCAATAGCACCAGCTGTCCAGAGCCTGAAAGGCGTGGCAAATTACACCATTATTAGAGTGAAATGGTATGGCTAAGCTAATTATTTGTGGGCTTTAGACACAGGTGTTCATAAAAGGCTGAACGTGCACTCCTAATCAAGTCTGATTGGGCTAGAACAACAGCCCAGCATGGGACTATCAAAGAGTTGTTTATAGTGTCTTTCATTTAAATAATAAAAGAGGCCACTGTAGGCCTTCTGTTCAGCAGAGTTTTTAATGTTGCTCTGAGTTCCTCATTACAGGTAATCATATTTGGTGTCTCCCTTTGACTTCATCCAGTCATGGAAATCTGTTTTCTAATAATATTTTCTTTGATAGTCATACAACAATTTTAGATACATTAGCCATTCCATAACTATTTTTGGTTAATGCTACTTTTTAGCAATGCAACATAACTTTACAGAATGGAAGATTAGAACTTTATCACAGATATTAAATCTGGCTACTACTCATCAGAGAGTTGTTAATTTCCCAAGTATTTCAATTTTGTTACCTGTGACACTTCTTTGATAATTTTGTGCTCATAATACAGTAGCAAGTTTGATTCAGAATATACCTTAAAATTTTTCTCTCATTTAATAGTATTTGATTTATCTAATATTTGGATATCTTCAGTTGCTAAAATGTGTGTTTGATGAGAAATCTTATGTGGGTTCATTATGGTGTGATATTGTACTAAATATGATTAAATACTCTTCTTAGCAAAGCAAATCTGAATTTTCCAATCTCTGCTTATTTAGAAATACTGAATACGTTTTTTTGATGTTCATACTTTATAAAGAAGTTTGTATTTAATAGTTACCAAACAACCATTAAACATCTAATATTTCATTTTCAAATAATAACGATGTAGTAGATTCATCACTCTGACAATTTACAAGGAATTGACTTGTCTATTTTAGTTTTCCAAGTGTAATACAGCCCATGAGTATTTTAGAAAGTGATATGATTGGGTTGCTACGTAATAATGTTGAAATACCTGGTAGGTATTTTACTTTTCTTGTATGCTACATCCTCACAATGCTTGTAAATTCATAAAATGTGAAAACATGTTTCTTTAGAAAAGTAGCCTCTGCTACCATTGTTGGATGAAGATATACTTGCCCACTCTCTGTAGAGAGAGAGTAGTCTATTAAGAGAGACAGATTACCTCATAAATGTGTCTACGTGCAGATCAATATGATGGCCTAGTATGAGTGTAGATACACTCTTAGATGATTGAGGGAACTGAAGTTTGTCTCTGAGTCCATTCAGTCAAAGTATTCTTTCTTCTTGCAATTCTTCCATGTATGGGAGAAGGTGGTTTTCAGAAAATAATTATGAGATTTTTAAGGACAGTAATTAGTGGCTTTTATCTTGCACAAAGGTATAAGATTTTCTAATTTCTAGGTAGAAAGCAAATATATTGCCTTCCTACCCAGATCTGTAAGCATTGTGCCCAGAAAAGAGATCCCTCCAAGGTGACCTTGGCAATAGATACCTTGAAGCTGCAACAGTTGTGTGAATTAGCATTCAGTTAAATTTCAACAATTATCTACTGAACACCTACTGTGCTTGCAGTGCTGCCAGAGAAAGGACTGGAATTAGACACAATTAGGTAGCCACCAATACTAGTGCTCTTTCCTTTTCTTCTAATAAAATATATCTTTGGCTGGGCATGGTGGCTCACACCTGTAATACCAGCACTTTGGGAGGCTGAGGCAGGCGGATCACCTGAGGTCAGGAGTTCACAACCAGCCTGGCCACAATGGTGAAACTCCATCTCTACTAAAAATACTATATTATATGGTGCAATAGCACAATCTTTGCTCACTACAACCTCAACCTCCTGGGTTCAAGTGATTCTCCCCATTTATCTTTCTCTCTCTCTTTATCTATCTATATATGTTAGCCAGGCACGGTGGCAGGCACCTGTAATCCCAGCTACTTCGGAGGCTGGGGCATAAGAATCTTTTGAACCCGGGAAGTGGACGTTGTAGTGAGTCAAGACTGTGCTATTGTACTCCAGCCTGGGTGATAAGAGCAAAACTCTATCTCAAAAAATATATATACACACAAAAACACACATATATATTTTTATAACACATATTTATACATATATGTTATATATCTAACATATACAATCATATATATGATTATAAGATTATAACATATATAAACATATATAACATATATATTTTAACGTGTGTGTGTGTGTGTGTATATATATATATATATTTTCTGCTCTCATCTCTCATAACCCAGAGATACAACTAGCCAGTCATTTCTGGGGAGCATAACTATATCTTGCCTTTTGTGATTCTGTGGAGGTGAAAAATGCCTGCTCATTTACTGTGAAAGTAACATCTCTGGTGAAGGGAAATTCTAGATCTCTGATGATGATAGTTACTTGAGTATTGATGATGATAGTGAGTTAAAATTGGATAGGATATTCTATGGTAGCAAACACTCAGAACTCTCAGAAGCTAAACATGACAAAAGTTTATTTCTGCTTATGTTAGATGTTATTTAAGGTGAGCAGGTGATCCTGCTCACTGTAGTCATAAGGGGCCCAGGCTGATAGATACTGCATCTTGATTCCTACTTCTATAATCTTTACAATAGAGGGAAGGTAAATCATGGCCCTTAAAGTTTATGTCCTACTGACACAGGTAACTTCTGCTCACATTTTATTAGCACAGCACATCATATGGTCAAGCTTAAATCCAAAAGGCAGTATGAAGAAAGCACAGAGCAGAGAAAATAGTTACTGAGCTGAAATAATGACAACTATGGCACCTCTAAATCACTTTTTTTTTTTGAAAGAAAGAAAAAGGAAAGAAGAAAGAAAGGGTGACCCCGTCCTCTCTCCCTCTTTCTCTTCCTCTTTCTTTCTCTCTTACATTCTTTTTTTTTCTTTTTGAGACGGAATCTCACTCTGTCACTCAGGCTAGAGTGCAGTGGCCCAGTCTCGGCTAACTGCAACATCCACCTCCCGGGTTCAAGCAATTTTCTTGCCTCAACCTGCTGTTTAGCTAGAACTACAGGCGCCCACCACCATGCCCAGATAATTTATATAGAAATGGGGTTTCACTATGTTAGTCAGGCTGGTCTCGAACTCCTGACCTCAAGTGATTCGCCCCTCTCAGCTTCCCAAAGTGCTGGAATTACAGGCTAGAGCCACTGCGCCTGGCCCTGAATCATGTGTTGTAAGTGAACTCTTCACAAACTAAACTGGCTCAAGAACTAGTTATTTAACTGGTACCTAATTAAAAAGGGAAATGCAGGTAAATAATGTAGGAGAAGAGATTGTATCAAGATGTCAGACATGTATCTACCCTTTCTTCGATTTTGAAATCTCCTAGAATGATAGAAATATATATATAAAAAAATACTATACATCTAATAGGGGGAAATATTCCCAAGAAAATTCTTAACACAAATATCTATATTGGAAACAAAATGGTTTAAAATTAAATGAGATAGGTTTTCAACTAAAGAAATAAACAATTATAAAATACACTAAGAGCCTGAAGGAAAATAATTAGTAAATATGTTTACATTAGTAATAATGAAATAGAAAATATTAAATCAGTAAATTTGATCTGTTTAAAAAATCTGGCTCATTTAATCATCAATAAAATAGAAAAACTATTGGTAAATTTAATCACGTTTAAAAGGAATACACATCACACAATATTAGAATGAGAATAAGTATACACATAGTCATAAATACAGATATTGAACAAATTTAAAGCTATTAGAGAATGTGTACAACTCCATGCCTAAAAAATATTATTAATTTAATCTTGAAAAGGTATAAATACTAATGGGACAAACAACTATGGTAAAAAATGAAAAAGAAGTCAGAACCACCTAAACAAAGTCACAAAGTCAAATTAACTTTGTGGATAAGTTCTACCAAATTTCCCTAATGAGAAAAATATCTTTGGTCTATGTACTATTTCAGAGCCTAGAAAATGACTTAAAGCTACTAATTTTTCACAAGCCACATGAGGAGCATGTACATCCACAGAGAGAAGAGAAACCTAAAACCAAATCTCATTTATTAAAAAATGTGAAGCCAAGAACAATAGCTCATGCCTGAAGTTTCAGTCACTCAGGAGGCTGAGATGGGAGAATCACTTGAGCTCCCAAATTGGAAACCAGCTTGGGCAATACAGCAAGATCCTGTCTCAAAAAAAAAGAAAAAAGAAAAAAAAATCTAAAGAAAAATATTAGCAAATGAATACTAGGATTGTGTTAAAAGAGAATTATATTATAATCAATTAGGGCTTAAGTAGAAATGCAAATTTGACTTACATCAAAAATAAAATTGCTCACAAATGGGTTAAACAACAAATCTCGATAACATCCCAAATTATAAAATTTGACATATATATATAGATTTTTTAAATGACTTAACATTGTAAGAGTAGAAGGAAACTTTTTCAAGCTGATAAAGCAACTACCAATAAAACATACTAAACATACTTCATGATGAAACAATAATTCTACAAAAATTATTAAGACGGTAACAATGTCCACTGTCATTCCTGGGAAACATGCTAAAGATCTTGACCCAAGTAACAAAATAAGAAAATGAAATGGAATAATACAGTGGAGATAGCCAGAAATAAATTATCTTTCTATTTGTCAATCTATCTACTTGATTAGAAAAACAGTTTTAATCAAGGGGAAATTATAGAAATTGACATTTGACAGGAAGCTAAAATATAAGAAAATAAAGAACAGAGCTGCTATATTAATTGGGATCCTCCAGAGAAACAGAATTAGTAGGATACTCTCTCTTTCTCTCATTTTAAGGAACTGGCTCACATGACTGTGGAAGCTGGTAAGTCCAAAATCTGCAAGGTAGTTTGGCAGACTAGAGACCCAGAAAAGAGCTTATGTTGCAGCTCAAGTCTGAAGATAGTCTACTGGAAGAATTCTCTCTTCCTTAGAGAAGGTCAGTCTTTTTCCATTAAGACCTTCATCTGATTAGATGAGGCCCACCTATATATGGAGAGTAATTGAGCATTATCAAAATTTTGTGTTTTTTTTCTTCTTAAGAAATTGAAAGAAGTTAAAAACTAAAAATTCACTTAAGAAGAAAAAAATACATGCTTAACTTCATCCAAAAGCATAAATATAACAAACAAAACAGGGATTTGTTACTTTCTACCCATCAGAGTTGGCAAAATTTATAATTTTGATAATATTCAATGTTCACGATGATGTGAAGTTACTGGCACTCTCATCTACAGATGGTTGGAGTAGAAATAAAGAATACATTTTAGAAAGGAATTTTACAATATCTATCATTTAAAGTATGTATACTTTCAGACCTAGCTATATCAAATTCTACGGATTTAATCTATACTGCAGAAGCAAACTCTTGCCCATTGGCACCAGGACAGTCATTACTTCATATTTGTAATAAAGAACAACTGAAATGACCTAAATATCCACCAGTAGAAAAAGGTATATATAAAGGCAAATGTGTTGAAAAAAGCAAATTACAAAAAAATATGTATAGTATATGTGTAAAGTAAGAAAGTGGATATGTGCTATATAATGAATAATATCAAAGTATGCTGGGTTGTTGTTAAAACTGCATGCTTTATCTAGAAAAGGAAAATCGTGATGTGTACATGGTAAATCTTTAATACTCTCTTTACCTTTCTTGTCTTCAACTTCATCTTTACTTCCACGAAGTCAAGGCTTACACGGTTATAATTGCCTCATAACATTCCTCCTTGGGAACATTTTATTGTAACAAGAAGGGATAAGAAAGGTATGTGCTGTAGCAGTAGAATTTTAAAAATTAGCATTCAAGTGTGGAGATGAAAGTAGGGGGAGGATGAAGGAGGACCTTTCTTGATAACCCTGAAAACATATCTCCAGGCAGTAAACACTCTGGTACTTAGAAAGGTTAGTCCTGATTGGGGATGACGAACACAAGGTCAGAACCTATGGGGAACAGGGAACAGTTTATGAGAGGGTCTTTCTAACTAAGCTAAGCAGTCAAAATTTTAACTATCAGACACACACAGAGTAACTAGATGAAAAATAGTTGAGGGGCGTAGTTGTGGAGAATGGTAATTTTTCAGGTCTCATAGGGCATAAGGACCTGGGTAAAAACAGCTAACACCTATATAGCAATGACTCCGAGTCAGACGCCAATCTGAGCACTTCACTTGTATTATTTCATTTAATCCTCACAAAAGTCCTTTGACAGAAACACTGTTTATATAATCCCATTTTACAAATGAAGAAAGGGAAATAATATCACTTAAAAAAGTATGTAACAGAGCAAGGACTTGAGCCCACACATGCATCTGCTTGTAGCCACTGATGGAAATGCAAAAATCAGGGAACTTAGATGTGATGTTAATGGAATCTTTCAATATCTTTCCACTAAGGTTGTATGCTGATGTGTGGGGGTAAAAAATAAAATACCTCTCAGGGGACAAGGATAGTCACTTGTGATTCCCTAAATATCCTACATCATTTCAGACTTCAGGACTTTTGCTGATGCTCGTTATTCCTCCTTGCAAATACACCCCCACCTTTTTTTAACCCAATTAGAATATTTTTTCTGTATGAAACCCTTTTGTTACCCAGTGTAATGCCTACATGACGTAGATGCATTTCTACCTCACCTTAACTCTATTTATCTTTAGAAAACAGGATGCTTGAGGACAAAATTTCCTTGTGACCAAACTGGCTAAGACTAGTGGGATTCAAGATGGTAGCTCAACCTCTGAAGAACCTCTAACTTCATTATAATATAATTTCCATGATAAATGATACTCCCACCAGCACCACAACAATTGACAGTCACCATGACAATGACCAGAAGAAACCATAAAGGGACCAAAAGGAAAGCTGCACTCCAGTTTCAAGGAGTTCTCTGCCCATTACCAGAACAGACATGAATATTCTTCCTTTTGCTTTTAACGTCCAACCCCTTCATTTAAACCTTGTATCTGTGAGTTCCTGGCTCTCACAAGCTGAGAAGTTGATTTGTGAGTCAACCTCTTGCTCCGCAATTCCGTGGCCATTGATTAAAGCCTGTACTGCCTGACACTTCAGTTTTGCATACTGTCTTCATGGCACCAAACAGGAAAAGACCCTATTTTGGGGGACCTGCTTTGTCAGTTACATTTTCTTACTTTGCCTCTTCCTTTGGAGACAATTATCCAAGCCCCATTGTATTTTTGGCATACTTCCAGCCTGTGATTGACAAACAGTGCATTTGTTCACTGCTGAGCCTATCTTCCCCTTGGGCTCCAATATCTGAGCTCCTTGAAGGCAGGAGACTATACTAGTGAGTTAATCAGGTTCTTTCCCATGGTGAGAAGCAGCACCATACTATGCGTGGCTCAGATAATGGGGCTAATTACAAGAACACACAGCGCAGTAAGAAGATAGAAAATACTGCCAGGAGCTTCCTATTGGCCGTTTTACACTTGGCCAGTGCCTCCTCCCTGATGATAGTGCTTTACCAGTCTGATGACTCAACTCTGTCTCTCTGTTTTACACCTGCTTTTTCTGATACTGACTCCTATTTTTAAAATGCATTTCACATGCAATGTTCCCAAGAGATTTAAATCAGTCACCACCCAGAACAATGAGCCATTGTTGACTATCATTCATGTACAAGGACACCTCAGAGATCATTGGCCAGAGATCAGCTAGCCATATTTGTGTCAGGCGCTGATTCCTATACAATCTATGATGACCAAAGAAGTGCAGTCATGTAATACCATACCATGGTGATTCATGGGTCATAGACCATCTGGATGAGTTCCACCAAAGAAAGGCTTAGCTATGGAAGGCATTAAGATCACCATGTCCTATGCTGTTATAAACCTATCTGTATATTTATGGCGTCTAACATAGTCCCTCTCAAGCACCAGACATTAACTATACATTGATTAAATGTGAAACAAGATGTCCTGAAATGACAAAAGAAATACCAAAGAAAGCAGAACACCAGTGTTTTTTTTTTTCTGAATTCTTTGTGTATTCAATCATTTAGCAGTCATTTGTGAAATGTCTATTAAGTTCAATAGGTATCAGACAGTGTGTTGGGTATGAGAGATGCAACATTGAATAGGATGATGTTCCAGACTTTGAGAATTTTGTTTTAATCAAAGAGACTGGCAAGCAAAGCTAATATTACAATGCAGTATTATAAAGTGATGTGGAGGAACGTCATTGTATCTCAGGCTTGAGAAGCAGAGTCAGGAATAGTTTGCTCCCCCAAATCTCAAAAGTCATCAGGGTAAGGGAGTGGGAAGTGAACGAATTTGAAAATACGCTTTGAGAGAGCTTACCACAGAAATCACGGAGTCAGGGAGCCGGAAGAGATTTTTAAAACGTTTGCATTAAACCAAATTACTTGTTTCTAATTACTCTCCCTTGAACAATGGCTACATTAAGGAAAACTTCAAGTGAGCTGAAGCCTACCCAAGCACACTTATTGGAAAATGATCAAATAGCAGGATGTGAAGGATTAAGTTGCCTTTTCCCTCTCCCTTTTTTTCAAGTTAGCTAACAGGACTGTGCTACTGAGCTCCTCCTCTGCAGTTAGTGATCCATATGGTATGCACATATTGTAGACATTTAACTGAATTATCAGGATGCTCCAGCTTTCTACCACTTTTATTTTGTGGTTCCTAGATAGCAAGGCCTTGAGAGAGAGTATGTGCATCAGAGAAGCTTTAAATGATTAAGTTGTTTGTTCAGTCCTTTTAGTCTTCACATCACTTTCCTAGCTGAGAAGGATATTTTGAGTGGTTATGAGTAAATGGAGTTGATATTCCTATGACTGAGGCAGGATTCTCCTTGCAGAAAGTTACTAAGTGTTAGATAAAAAGGGAGAATATGCAGAAACCAAAATCTCCTAAAATAGTGGGAAGATGGTGAGGTATTTGGACCCACTTTGTATAACCAGAGAAAGTGCTAAGAATGTTTAGCTCAGATAAGTTAAGAGAGAAAGAGGTGGATGCATGCCTGAAGAACTAGATTATACTGTGGGGTCTGGAACTTACAGGTTGCCATTGAGTGCTCAAGAAGGCAAAATGAGGACCAGGGGTCAACAATTACAGCTACCTAATACTTGAATGGTCTTTCTTTATAATGGTGAATTTCCTGTTTCTGAAATTATCAGAAAGACTCCAGAAAATTATAGGAGTGACTCTGAAATGCTACAGAAGAGATTCCTGCATTGTCATGCATAATGGGGGTGAGACTGAGGCTGGTGAGGTGGCCCTTTAGGGCCCCTTCCAAACACAAGATTCATCATTTGAGGAACAATTGAAAGCTTTGTCTTCTGTAAGAATATCTCAGTATCTGGTCAAAATGCTTGAAATAGCCACATACATTCATTTTGTTCATGTAAATCTTGACTTGTTTCAAAAAATATTAACTTCAGAAATTTCTATCCTTATTGAGTAGGGCATTACCATCACTTCCTGAAGGCCTGGTTTAAAAGCAAACATGATTATAATAGCTCTTTACTGATGTCATTTGACTCCTTACAACAATATATGTGAAAGTAGATGAGATATTATTTCTAGTTTACAGCTGAGAAAACTCATTTCAGATGATCAGTGCTACCTGGAGAAAGGAAATAGGGCTCATTAAGAGATCATGACACATTAATATGAACACATGAATCTCCTCATCAGAGGAGCTGCAGGCTTGTGGTGGGTGGCCCAATAAAGCTGCTTGGATTGGACACAGGAGCATCTTTATAAATATGAAAGATCAGAAGGCTTTAAAATCTAAGGTCTTGCTGTGGCAGCACAAGACTACTAAGTATTTGTTAATGGTCAAAAACAAACATTACCTTCTTCCCAAATTTGTATAGGGAATTTTGAGAACTTACACCATAGGAGTATACTATAAAAGTAATTTACATATATTTTCTTATATATTAGGTCGGTGCAAAAGTAATTGACGTAATTGCAGTTTTTGCCTAAGAAATAAAATAATCCTGTGAGTATCATTATCTCCACTTGAAATGAAAATAGTCGTTTATCAAGGGAAACCATTTTTAAAATAATAGGACAAGTTACAAATTAGGAGAAGTTTGAAGCCTATTGCTATCCAGGGTATATAAGGAATTATAAATCAATTAGGAAAAGATAATACCTCCCTCCCCAAAAGTGTGCATTTTAGATTCCTTCAGGAAAACCTGTTTATTAAGCAAATCTCAATGTATTAAACTTAAAGCTGCAAGGAAGAATGTCGCCTTTTAAAAGTCTTGTGATAATTCAAAAGAAGAAAGTTAGGAAAGTTAGGAAAGAATGATTATGGGACTTTGATATCGGGCTTAAAGGTTTGGGTAGCTCTTTCAAAGCAAGAAAGTAGCTGGGATCAGGCAAAGTTTGATACATAGTAATATAGTACTGCTGAATATGATGGGCAAGTTCTTAAGATAAGTTCTTTTGAGTAAACCATTGCCCTAATAAGAGAGCTGTTTTTTTCCATGTAAGCAAACTGTTTGCTCAGGTAAATTGGTATGCAAGTAATATGGTTTGGATGTGTGTCCCTTACACATCTCATGTTGAAATGTGATCTCTGATAGATGCTGGAGGTGGGGCCTGGTGGGAGGTATTAGATCATGGGGGCTGATACCTCATGAATAGCTTAGTGCCATCCCCTTGGTGATGAGTTCTCAGTTCACAAGAGATCTGGTTGTTTAAGAGCATGGGACTCCCTTTCTCTCTCTCTTGTACTCTCCTTCACCATGTGATATGCTGGTTCTCCCTTCACCTTCTGCCATGATTGGGCCTGCCCTGAGGCCTCACCAGGAGCGGATGCTGACATCATGCATCTTGTACAGCCTGCAGAACTGTGAGCCAAAATAAACCTCTTTTTCAAATTAATTTCCTAGCCTCAGATATTCCTTTATAGCAACACAAAATGGACTAACCCAGCAAGAAATTCCTGATGCTAACAGTAAAACTGTGTTGGCCCAAGCCATCTCATCTTTTAGTCTACCAGTATGCTGGAGGTCTCAAGTCCCCTTGTTCCCCCTCTTTGTAGGCATCTCCATCCTGAGCTTTTAGGTTCTTGTTTTTCTATTATGCTTATTATTTTCTAGTTATTTTCAGTGGGGGAAACCCATCATTACTGGGAACAGAATTAAAAGTACATTGTTTAATTGCCAAATATTTTGAGATTTTTCCAGATTATCTGTTATCAATTTCTAGATTGATTTATCTGTGATTTATAACAGAATTTATAGCACTTCAGTTCTTTTAAATTTGTCAAGGTTAATGTTATGGTCTATCGGCATGTTCCATGTATAATTGCAAAGATTGTTTGTTCTGCTGTTGTTGGGTAGAATAGTCTTAACATATAAATGAAATTAAATTGGTTTATAGTTCTGTTCAGATTTTTCTGTCTCTTTATTGATATTCTCTCTGTTGGTTCTGCCAATTATTGACAGAGATATATTGAAATTTTGTTATGATTGTGATAATATATTTTATTTTATTTTATTTTTTTATTTTTTTGAGACAGGGTCTTGCTCTTTAGTCCAAGCTAAAGTGCAGTGGCATGATCTTGGCTCACTGCAACCTCCTCCACCCAGGCTTAAGTATCCTTCCACCTTAGCCTTTCAACTAAGTGGGACCATGGGCACATGCCGCCGTGCCTGGCTAATTTTTGTATATTTTGTAGAGACAGGTTTTTGCCATGTTGTCCAGGCTGGTCTTGAACTTCTGAGCTCAAGTGATCCACCTACCTTCACTTTCCGAAGTGCTGGGATTACAGATGTGTGCCACCCTCCCCAATCTAATAATATAATTAGATTGCAATTAAAATGTCCTATTTTGATTATAAATTATTTTATACAATTATTTAATTTTTTACTTTTATGAGTTTTGCTTCATGTATTTTAAAGTTCTGTTAGATGCCTACACAGTTAATATTTTTGTGTCTTCTTGGTAAATTAATTCATTTATGGTTTTATAATCATCATACTCTCTGGTAATTAATATTTCTTGTTCCAAAGTCTACTTTGTCTCACATTAATTTAGCTGTTTCTCTTTTGATTGATGTTTTCATATTATGTCTGTTTTCATGTTTTTTACCATTAACATATCTATTTTTTATAGTAAAAGTTGGTATTTTATAGAGTAAAAATAGTTATGATTTTTTACCCTGCTTGACACTCTGTCTTTTACTTGCAGTATTTAAACAGGTTACATTTAATGTTATTATTAGTATGATTGTATTTAAATCTACCATCTTGCTAGCTGTTTTATACTTGTCCCATGTCTTCTTGGATCCTTTTTCTTCTTTTTCTGACTGTTGTGAATCAATTTTTTTAAGTGCTATTGTTCTGATAAGCTCACTGTGTATCCAGATGAGCAAACTCCTTTCCTTATAAAACAGTTGATTTTCCAAATTTCTCAACTATTTGCCTGGATAAAGTGAAAGAAGATAACAGTTAAGTTATTTATTAGCTTGCAATCATATCTTTCTGCTTGAATTTTCCTAGAGCAAACAAATAATTGCATTATGTTGGCATAGGTCATCTTAGTTTTCAGCCCCAATAAGTAAATATGCCTTATCAACAGAGTAGGAAAAGAGATAAAGTATAGCATTATTATATACTTGAATATTATACAGTAGCAAACATTAATATAGTAATATGAATTAACATGAAAATGATGAATCTAGAAAACAGCAAATGGGTGAGTTGTAAATGAATGCATCCAGTATGAAATCATTCATTTAAGAAAGCCTAAGTAGTAATAGAAATGAAAACAGGGAAATGTGGAAAGCAAAATCCAGAAGAGTTCCTTGTCCCTTCTTTCATCGGGAAAAGAGAAAGGTATGAACAGGGGAGTGTTACCTTGGAAACTTCAATAGTGCTGTCCATTTATTAAGATCAGTAAACTATTCTTGGTTCTTCAATTTATATGTGTTTAAATTCAATACATATTATATACTTCTGCTTTTTCAAAGCACATTAAGAAGGCAAAAATGCTCAACTTGTATAGTTCCCAAAACATAATCTGTCACCTTCTTTCCTTTTCTAATGAAGCATCAGCTGACATTCAGTCATCAGGAAGTCTGGGCATTTTCAAATTGCCTCTATACTCCAGCTCTCATTTTTATCTCTGAAAGATAAGCAAGTAATGTTGTTATGATCACTAAGGTTTCTTACAGAAATAAAATCCTTTGATTTTTATTTGAACCTATTGAATGCATACTCCTTGGTTTCAATTAATTACTGTGTTCTAATTACTTATTTGTGATTCTCAGACTTCAATTAAGTAGAATCTTAAATAAATTTGATATAATTTTGAGGTAGAGGGTAGGAATAAAGGTCAAGAAACACCTCTTCGTTTAAGTAGGTAGGTGGAAATATGAGTATGCTAACCTTTTCTTCCAATAAAAAGCTTTGCCTGGATCTGAATATTTTATGTGTATATAATTTTTGATATTCTTCATGGAAGATTTGCTTTCATAAAGATTACAGTGTTGAGGATACTGGAAACTGGATTAACTCTCTTTTCTCTTTCAATTCAGGAATTAATTACACTTCGATTTCTCTCTGTGTGGTTAACATTAATAATTGACACGGCAGTGTTTTTCTATGATTTCCTACGAACTAGCATTTGCCATCCTGGAAGTATTAATACCATAAGACCCACTAATCAAGGGCAGCCTGTGTTATATGAAATCGTAAAGACATAGCCTTGGGGACCTGGAAATAATTGCTAATGAACTTTAGTCTCTCTGACAGAGCAAACAGCTTTGGACATCTAGCCTGCCCCATTGTTTCCTTCATTCCCCTAATATCAAACCCCTAAATACTCAGCAGGTTTCTCTCTTCTCTACCTTTTTTCCTGTTTGTTTCCCCTACCCTCAGAATGCTCAGACTATAGCCACCAGATCGAGACTGCTCTTTTCCTAAAGATTTGGCTTTGCTAGCAAGGGAACTTAGAGGCAGTGATATTGCATCTGACTATAGCTTTTAAGTCCCCAGAGAGGCAAGGCCCCCCTGAGACCTTCTTCAGATGCTAATATTCACACAAAGTGCACTGGCCCCAGCTGGCCTTCACCTGCAGCCCTGGCAGGCAGGAGCCTTCAGAATGAGATCCTGGTTTCCATAAAAATAGGAAGGGCACACATGGTAAATAACAGAGATCTAGTACAAGCTATAAAATTATTTAAAATCTGCTTCCAGATAGTTAAAACTAATTGCCATGAACACAAAGCCCAGGCAGGAGTGTCTCCCCCCCTGTACTTTTTGTAATTCACATGAGCTGGGGTGACTTAAATGGCCACACCTAAAATTAAACAATGCCACTAAATTTAAGATTCAGTCATCATTGTTAATATTCAAATATGTTTTAAGCACAGGAGAAAAGTACTGCCTGGTAGTGTGACAAATATTAATGGATCATTTAGAATTGTCCTTAGCTGTTTCCTTGGTTT
This sequence comes from Cacajao melanocephalus, assembly GCA_963573385.1. NCBI lineage: Eukaryota > Metazoa > Chordata > Mammalia > Primates > Pitheciidae > Cacajao > Cacajao melanocephalus. The sequence continues at coordinate 49,799 of CAUYLG010028865.1, forward strand.
TATGGGGGATACCCAGTTGAAATGTAGCATTATCATTATGACTGCTAGTCTCCTGACTGCTCTTCTATTATTGCTGGGCATAGTTTGCAGCCTGTTCATCCTGCTTTTATAAAAGAAACGTGTAAGTGAAAATCTACTTAGTTCACCAGCGTATTCCAGATTATAGTAAGCTAATAGAAGCCAGGAGGACTCCTTCCTTCATCCTCTTTTTTGGAACTAATTTAGAGATGAGCTGTAAAATCCTTTTTATGTCCATCCTTTCTTTTCATATGATATGGTATATAGGATATCAGTAAGGCAGGGTATTAACTAAGCTCCCTTACCAGATCCTTTGTTTTAAGAATGCTATGGTTTAAAGAAGTAATTTCCATGCTTTTTTAATTTAGAGACTCTAGATTTAAAAAAAAGTATTCACTGAAATTTCAGATGCCATTTTAGTTTCCCCTGTTTTCTAATTTACACATGGATAATAGACATTCAGTAACATCTTAAAGTGAATGTATATTTAGTTAATTGCAATTGCATCTTTATATACATTTGGAAATGATTGTACATATATGTGCAAGATATTTATTAGGTCTCCAGATAGTGTTTGGTACACAAATGTATAGATTTCAGGATACCTCTCAAAATCTCTATGACCTTTTTAGCAGTCCTCTCCCTCTTCTGATAAGGAACTAAGAATCTAGTGGGAGAAAACTCCGTGTAAGAAGTCAGTAGGCTGGGGTTTTGTCTGCTTTCAGTCGTTTGTGCCCTCTTGTCATTCTATTCAACCTCTCCACACTTGTTCTCTATTGTAAAATAAGGCTGACTTATACCTGCCATATTTACTGCATAGGTTATAGTGGAAATGATATTCAGTAATGAGAGCTAAATATATACTTGGAAAATATAAAAACCACTGTTTAGCATGCTGTATCTACTTAATTAGGACTATACATTTTAAACTTTGACAGAGGATAAGATACTCTGTATATTCTCATATTTAATTAGGTAAGAAAAACTTTGCAATTCTAAAAAAAAAAAGAAAATACAATGTTAAAATCAGGAAGTGGATGAAATCTCAAAATGCCTTCGAAGTTGGAATGTTATTTTTTCCCAAAATTAATCAGGCTTCACAATAAAGACAATCTGAACAAGAGGAGTCAAAACATTTTTTTTTTCAATTTGCCAATAGTCAAAATAAGTATATTGTATAGGTGCTTTTTGCTGGGTATAGCACTCTCTTGCTGCCTGCAAACTTATTCTGACAAGCTAATAAATAGCTGCATGTTAAATTTCACTGCAGAATAGATAATCTGTATATCAAGTATTTCCTCTTCTTTTCTTTTCTGTTCTTTTTTCTTCTTCCCATTTCTTCCAGGCTTTTTCTTAGTGAATAGTTTGACATTTTCAAGAACATCTATAAAATTATAAGTATTAAATTTGGCTACCTACTGTTTATACATCAAGATTTTAATAATAATACTCTTGTTGATGTCGTTTAGGCTTGAGCTATTCATACTTTGGGGTTTTATGTTATCATCATCTACTTGAAGGATGAATATGTGATTTTGCATGTGGAAATAAAATTGTTCTCTTATTAACTTCAATTTTAGTGAGTAAATAAAGAAATAAACACATAAGAAAAGGGAAAATCCATTACTTTCTTAAATATCCTTTAAAATAATTTTGACATTATAATAACTATCTTGGGCCAAAAGTTCTATGTTTATGTATTTTCTTTATGCTATTTTTATAGCGAATCATCTACTGCAGAGTACCATTATTAATCAGACTTCACTTTATGCAAAAAATTAGGGATTATATAAGAATGTAGAAAGATTTTTTAAATGTGTTGTTGGTAAATTAAAGGGCATTTCTCCGTGGATTACAATTGATCTTCAACAGCTTCTCGTCCCCCAAGCACCTGTAGTTCTTCAGTGGGCAGTCTGCAACAGAAGGCAAACCATTGCGCTTCTCTGTAATGTTAAAGTTGCCAGTGATTTGTAGGAGAGATGAAAAAAAGTTAGAGGAGTGAATAGGTGGTGACTCAGCACTGGCATAAAGTAATGAATTTTGCTATGAATAAGTGTTAAATATCTGGTATCTATAGAGAATAACAATCTTTGCTTAGAGGAAAGTGACAAGTTTTCTGGCATATTTTCCCAGAAGACAAAACTTCTTCAGAAAATATATGGTTAAATTATAAAGATCACTTTCACTTCCAAGAATATGGAATAGATGTTCTTTTCCCTATTCCTCATGCTAAGTCTGATGAAAAATTGTGGACATTTTTATAGTGTAAGGCTGAAATTAAGATTCTTTATTATCTGCCCTGATATATGAAACCAGGAGAGCAGTCCCTCTGTTCTCTCGAGATATGCCCCCATCCCCTCCATGGGAAAGGCTCCTCACCCAGGTAGTTTCCTTATCAGGAAGATCAGCTCTACTGCACCCAGTCCTCAAACTAATGGCCTTCACTCTCCTGCTGCCTGCAAACTTATTCTGACAAGCTAATCACATCTTCTAATGGGGACCATGGGGCACCTTAACTTTTTGCTACTACAAAGCCTGCCCTCCACAACCTCTACTGGTTTACTCGGTTCCCAAGTACAACTCCAGTGTGGCCCTGCATGCCATGTGGTACCCTCCTGCTTAAGGCTGTGAGTGAGTATATGTGACTCAGGAACAGCTGTTGGTCTCAACGGTCAGGTGTCAAGTTTTCGGCCATGCAAAAACTTAGGATCCAAAGAGTGAATAGTAGGCAAGCAAAGCATATATGTTCTGAAAGGTGGAAAGAAAAAAAAAGCCATCTAGGGAAGTTTGGAGTCAAGGAAAGATATGGTGAGTTCACTCTTTTGTTTTGTTTTTCTGCCTCATATAACTCAGAGCTGAGGAAGCCAGCAACTTGGAAATGCCATGGATGTTGACTGAAAAGGTCTAAACATAGCCTTTTTCTAGTCAAAGGACCAGAAAAGGGGCAGCCCAGTAAGAGGAAACAAAATGTAGACAATAGTTATAGCCAAATGCCACAGGAAAAGACTGTGGCACCACCCACACACATAGTAGTAAACTCTGAGTTGAGAGCCTAGACTTCCATTCTCACCAGGTTGTAATGAGGTACACCATCTGGCCTACCAGAGTGAGAGCAGAGAAGGTCAAGTGAGGAGCTGGGACTATCATTCCTGCTGGATGATAATAAGCCCCCTCTCTTTTTTCAGTGTTAGGGAAGACCATGTGGTGACCCTGGACTTCACCCACCCCCATCCAGCAGTAACTAGGGAAATCTCTTCCAGCTAGGGTGGGTGGCAGTGGAGATCTAGAGGAGAGGCAGAATTCCAAACCCCCCTAATAGTACAAGAAACTACTTCCACCCTAGGTGGCCAATGGAGGCCCAGAGGGGAACCCAGACTTCTACTCACATCTGCCATCAGTGAGGAAGCAACACTTCTTCCCTGCTGCAGTGATATCAGAGTAAACTTCTAAAACCGAAGGTTTAAATATGAAGTAGGTTCTTATTTGCGGAGTTCAGGTTTCAGTTTTTAAAAATTATTTTAAAAAACAGGAAAATATCAACTTTAATGAAAAAATGACAATCAATAGATATCAACACTGAGATGACAAGAGGTTGGCAAAGATTTTTATAGCAGCCATCATAAAATGCACCATCAAGCAATACTGAACATGCTGGAAACAAATGAAAAATAAAAAGGCTTGGCAGGCCAGGTGTGGTGGCTCATACCTGTAATCTCAGCACTTAGGGAGGCTGAGGTGGGTGGATGTGAGACTAATTTCCCATTCTCCTCAGCTGCAGAATATGAATAATGGGATTTAAGTAGAAATCAAAACAGCAACAGTATAACAAGAAAAACTTCAAAGATTTAGAAACTAAGCAACTCATATTTAAAGGATCTATGGGTCAAAAGGATGTCTTAAAAAAATTAAAAATATATATTGAACTAAATGAAAATGCAACATCAATATTGTGAATGCACAGATAAATCAGTGCTGAGAGAAAAATATGTAGCACTAAATGTCTACATAGGAAAAAGGAAAGGTTTCTAATAAAAATATTGAGCTTATACCCCACAAACCTAAAATAAGATGAATGAGATAAATCCAAAGTAAGCAGAAGGAAGGAAAGAATAGGATAAGAGCAGAAATCAGTGCAATAAAAAGCCAAAAGACAATAGAGAAATTCACCAAAATAAAAACTCATTCTTTGTAAAGATCAATAAAATTGGCAAGCCTATATAAGACTGACAAAAATAAGAACAGAGAAGAAACCAATTATCAATATTAGAAATGAAACTGAGGATATTTTCTATATATCTTGCAGACATCCAAAGGATAATAAGGAAATATTTAAAATAACACTACACACATATTTTGACAATTTAAATAAAATAGGTCAGTTCTTGAAAGGCAAGCACAAACTACCACAACTCATTTAATGTTATACAGAAAATTTGAATAGCCCTATACCTATTAAGGAAATTGAATTCATAACTAATACATTTCCCCCAAAAAAATCTGTAGTCCCAGATGTTTCCACTAGAAAATTGTACAAAACATTTAAAAAATCAATAGCAGTTCTACACAATATCTACCAGAAAATGGAAGAGGAGAGTATATTTTCCAATTAATTTGATAAGCTGATATTAAACTACACACAGACAGTGAAAATAAAGAAAACTAGAGACCAGTATTTCTCATCGACTTAGATAGAAAGACACTCAACTACATATTAGCAAACTTAATCCAACAATATAGAAAATGAATTATATCCCATGACCAAATAGGATTTATTCCAAGATGCAAGATTGGTTTAGTGTTTACAAATTAATAACATAATTCACTAAATTAACAAACTAAAAAAGAAAATTCAGCTAATCAATACCAAAAAAGTGACATTTCACAAAACTCAGTACCCATTTTGTTAAAACTATCATTAAACTAGAAACAGAGGGTAACTTCTTCAACCTGAAAGAAAACATCTGCAAAAAATCCTAAAGCTAACATTGAGTATAAAACATTAAGTGTAAATTTAAGAGTAAATAACTCAATGCTTTTCTCTAAAATTGGGAATAAGGCAAAGTTGCCTGCTCTCATTCCTTCCTTCGAATTAGTACCAGAAGTTATAGCCATTGCAATAAGGCAAGAAAAGAAAATCAAAGTCATACAGGTTTGAAAGAAAAAAAAAACAACTATCCTTATTGGCAAGTAACATGATGTTCTATACAGAAAATCCTAAAGTAAGCTTGTTCAACCCATTGCCCTCAGACCAAATGTGGCCCAGAATGCCTTTGAATGTAGCCCAACACAAGTTTGTAAACTTTATTAAAACATTATGAGATTTGTGTGTGTGTGATTTTTTTGTTTTCTTTAGCACATCGACTATTGTTGGTGTCACTGTATTTTATGTATGGCCCAAGACAATTATTTTGCTTCTAATATGGCCCAGGGAAACCAAAAGATTGGCCACCCCTGTCCTAAGGAATCTATATAACAAGACAACTAGGTAAGTTCAGCAAGGTTACAGGATACGAGATAAATGTACAAAAATTAATTGTATTTTTATATAACAGCAATGAGCACTACATACTGGAATTATATATAATTTATAATCACTAAGAAAAGAAGAAGGAAAAGAAATACCCAGGTGTTTTAACAAAATATATATGGACATGTAAACTTAAAACTCCAAATTGCCGATGAAAGAAGTCAAAGAAGAGTAAATAAGTGGAGAGACATACTGTGTTTATAGATTGGAAAGTGCAACAATGTGTAGCTGCCAATTCTTCCCAAATTGGCATGTAGGTTTTACATAATTGCTTTCAAAATCTCAGCAAGATTATTAAGTTATATAGAGAAAAATACTCAAATGTATATGAAAAGGCAAGGAACTAAAATAGCTAAAATTATTTTGAAAAAGAAGAATCATGTGAAAGGAATCAGTCTACATGATTTCAAAACTTAAGATACAACTAAGACTAGTTGGTGGGATAGGCAAATCATTGAAACAGAATACAGAACTTAGAAATAGACCCACACAAATATGTCCAACTGATTTTTGCCAAAGTTGCAAAAGCAATTCAGTGAAGGAAGGATAGCATTTTCAAAAAATGGCACTGGAACAATTAAACACTCATAAACAAATGAAAAATGACCTTAACATCCCCCTAACCAAACACACAAAATGTATCACTAACTGAAATGACACTATAAAATTTCAAAACTATAAATTTTTTGAAAAAAAAAAAAAGGGAGAAAATCTTCCAAATCCAGAGCTAGACAAAACGTTCTTAGACACTGAAGGGACCACCCATAAAAATAAAAATTGATATATGGGACTTCATCAAATTAACAATTTTGCTCTGAAAACATGCTATTCAAAAGATGCAAAGAAGATCCAGTTTGGAAGAAAATATTCTGCAAACCACTATCCAAAAATAATAAGTAGTACTTGGACTATATGAAGAAGTCTTAAATGTTGCTAGTAAAATACAACAGCAATAACAACAACAACAAAAAAAACCCCACAAATAATTCAACTAGAGAATGGGCAAAAGATATGAAAAAACATGTCACCAAAGAGGAAATACACATGACAAGCACAAGAAAAGATATTTTGTATATGTAGCCATTAGGGAAGTGCAAATTAAAACCAGAATGAAACATCTATACGTACTTATCAGAATCATGAAATTAAAAAATAGTGACAACCCCAAATGTTGGTGAGAATGCAGAGAAACTGTATTACCCACTGATACATTGCTAGGGGAAATGTAAAAGGATATAGCCACTCTAGAAAACAATTTTGCAGTTTCTTCATAAACTAAACATGCAATTACCATATGACCCAGTAAATGTACCCCAGTATATTTATTCCAGAGAAATAAAAATGTATGTTTACACACACACACACACACACACATATATATATACCACACCTGATAAAGTAGTAATAGCTTTTTTTTTTTTTGTAATAGCCAGAAACTGGGAACAACACAGTTGTCTGTCAATGAGTGAATGGTTAAACAAGCTATGGCATATCCATACCATAAAATTCTATTCAACAATAAAAAGCAACACATTATTGATAAACACAACTTGGATGAATCTCCAGAGAATATTAATAAGCAAGAAAAGTCAGTCTCAAATGATTAAGGTGTAATTCCATTTATATTACATTTTTGAATTGATAAAAGTTATTGAAATGGAGAAGGTATCAGTGATTGCCAAGGATTAAAGACAGGGTGGAAGGGAGTAGAGTATAGAATGGCATATAGGAAGAGTGGATGTGGCTGTAAAAGGGCAAGATAAAGGATCTTTCTTGTGACAGACATGTTTTGTATCTGGACTGCATTAATGCGGGCATCCTGAATGTGATATTGCACTACAGTTTTGGAAGATGTTTATCATTAGGGGCATCATAGTAAAGGGGACTTGGAATCTTTCTATATTATTTCTTCCAACTGCATATGAATATATGACTATCTCAAAATTAAAAGTTTAAGATAATTATGAATATCTGACTGTGTCCTCCCAGTTTGACCTATAATTTTTCCATAAACTAATATGGGACTCCAAAAAGATTGATGTGAAAACTGCAGAAGGATCTTCATCATGTTATTTTCTAGGTGTGGGATTTTTTTAACAAGCCATTTGTAGCTTTTTTGGTTAAGTTTTTAAAATTTTCTTTTGGCACCTTAAAGTCAATGCTGTCTTTCTCATATGCATAATATGTTCTTGATGAGTACAATGTTTCCATGGAATACTACATATTTGGGAAAAAAAGAAAGCCAGCAAAGTTCCCACAGACTGGGCAAACTTCATACCTGGTATGACTCTCACTAGGAAGTAATGAGGTTCTTTTGAAACCATCCCTTGACACTACTAATAAAAAGAAAGTTCAAAGGGATGGAACTTAAAACCGATTAATCATATAAGTAAACAACATTTGCATTTAAAAGGGATCTGTTTATTGCCCATTAACTGCACACAAGAGGTTCTGGCAGCTTTTGATTTATCACCTCACATTTTCAGCCTTCCTCTTTCTTTAAATATATAGCAAGTTCAAATCCCAAATCGATATGCATGGTGGCGTACTAAATTTGAAGCAAGTGGTAAAAGGAAAAAAAAGTCATGAAATGCAATTTTATAATCTTTCATTGAATGACAATCACACTAAAAGTCTAGAGATAACAAAATACAAGGGTTCCTGTCTTCTTTCTCCTTCAAAGCTTAGCACCGAGAGTTTCAAAGTCACACACATAGACAAGATGAGAAACTTTCAGCACAGTTAGCACCTCTGATACCATTCATTTCATGCCCCAACGACGTTATTTATTTTGGTTTGTTGGTCTGAATCTGGCTAACTCAAACTTAATAATTCACCTTTCCTCTAGGGTCTCCTTTGACTCCTTAAGAAGCAGATGCAGTCTCTTTCTCTTGCTACTCCAGCATACATATTTCAGAGCATTTTTATCATATTTAGTGAAAAATACCTCCAATAGGCTAAGCCCCTTACAAAGAGGAACTGTTTTTTATCCACTCCCCGCCATCGGCCAAGTGCTTTATACAGTGTGCTCAGTAACTGTGGTAGAATCAGGGCAATAGTAAAACATTTCTACAGTATAGTTTTCAGAAAAGTGAGAGCAGTTTACACAAGAAAAGTAAAGAAGTATATTCGAATGCTAGTGTAGGGAATTTATGTTGTATTTAATAGCAACAGATGTAGTTCGCTGGATGCTTTTCTATGCCTGAATCTTCCTAAAGGGGAGAGTAACCTTAATGTATGTATTACTATAAGACTGCAATTGCCATAAGAACAGAAGTACCACTGTTCCTTCCCATAGAATAAGCCCTCAAACAATGTGTCTGGAATAAATTACTTACAAGGCCCAGAAAACACCACTGAAAGGTGACTCCCAGTGGGTGCAAACGCCACTCTCTAATCACTTCTATTCTGTCCCATCTTCTGTTGTGCTCTCTGTGGCTCAGGAACTCTGTAAACTACTTCATGTATATGAAATCATTGAATTCCCAAATAATTCTGTGAGATAGGTGCTATTTTAAAGGTGGTGAAACTAACACACCAAGAGGTTAGTAAATGAGTTCAAAGTCAAGGAACCTGTGAGGGCAGAGCAGACTTTGAGCTCAGCAGCCTCATTCCATTGTCAGTGCTATTAAATGTTATGTAATCTAGGCCTAGTGATAAAAAGAAAACCCGAGTCTCTGCATCAACTCCACTGGAGTTCCAGCCAATGGGACAGAAATGAGCAGGAATAACAGAGAAAAAGGGAAATCTTCAGCCTGTTATCCATGAAACTGCCAGGCTAACTTGATAGTTTGTAAATAGGGTAAATCACAGACCCTTCACAGTTCTTGACAAAGGGACAGTTTCCATTCATTCAGTCATTTATTCTTTAAAAATCAAATCAAATCATGAGTGAAACACCATAGGTTGCACTACTGAGGCTGCACAAGAAGTTGCAAACACCATTTCTTAGTGTTACGACTTAATGGTGACACTAAATCTGCAAAGTAGATGATCAAATGGCAAGATAAGTTACCAATCCTTCAGGCATAAGATGATAAGCCAGTATAATAAAGCCATTTGCTTTCTTAGAAACAAGCAAAAAACAAAAACCCAGCTGTTTAGTTCTGTTTTATTAATCACAAAAATAAATTAATTCAATGAAGAATACTTGAAAAATAGAGAATGGGTTAAGAAGAAATGACTTTTAATCTCATTACCTTGATAAAACCACTATTAATGTTGCAAAATATCTTTTGTGTGTGTTTATGTGTGGGTGTATATGTGTGCTTATGGTGTATGTGTGTGTAAAGAGTTGATTAGAGAAATAGAATCACATTGACCTTTTTTTTCCTTTTTCTATTTTGCAACTCATTGAAAAATATTTTACATATTCATCTACAATATAATGTGCCTACACAGTATTTTATCATACAGGCATATTTAGTTAATCAATTCCCTATTATTGAAAACTTTGGTTCTGTTTCTTCTCAATTATAACTAATGTAGATTTTCTTAATTTTTAATTTTTGTGAGTACTTGGTAGGTATATATATTTATGGAATACATTAATGAGATATTTTGACACAGGCCTGAAATGCAAAATAATCACATCAGAATAAATAGGGTATCCATTTTCTCAAATATTTATCCTTTATGTTTCAAACAATACAATTGTTATCTTTTAGTTATTCAAATATGACCAATTAATTTTTTTTTTACTATAGTTACCCTGTTCTACTAGCAAATACTAGGCCTTATTTATCGTGTTTTATTGTACCCATTAGCCGTTCTCTTCCCTCCACCTACCTACCCTTCCCAGCCTCTGGTAACCATCCTACTACTCTCCATCTCTATGAATTTAATTGTTTTAATTTTTAACTGCCACAGATAAGTGAGAACATGCACTGTTTATCTTTCTATGCCTGGCTTATTTCACTTAACATAATGACCTTCAGTTCCCTCCATACTATTGCAAATGACAGAATTTCATTCCTTTTTATGGCTGAATAGTTCTCCATTTTCTTTATCTATTTATCTGTTGAGAAACCCTTAGGTTGCTTCCAAATCTTGGCTATCCTGAATAGTGTTACAACAAACATGCGAGTGTAGATATCACTTTGATATTCTGATTTCCTTTCTTTTGGGTATACATCTAGTAGTGGATAGATGGATCATACGGTAACTCTATTTTTAGTTTTTTGAGGAACCTCCAAACTGTTCTCCATAGTGGTTGTATTAATTTACATTCCCACCAAAAGCATACGAGGGTCCCCTTTTATCCACATCCTTGCCAGCATTTGTTACTGCCTGTCTGTTGGATAACAGCTATTTTAACTGGAGTGGGATGATATTTTACTGTAGTTTTGATTTGCATTTCTCTGATGATCAGTAATGTTGAGTGCCTTTTTATATACCTGTTTTCCATTTGTACATCTTTTTTTGAGAAATGTCTCTTTAGATCTTTTGCCCATTTTAAAATCCGATTATTAGATTTTTTATTCCTATAGAGTTGTTTAGCTTTCTCCCATTCTGTGGGTTGTCTTTTCACTTTGTTGATTGCTTCCTTTGCTGTGCAGAAGCGTTTTAACTGGTGTGATCCCATTTGTCTATTTTTGCTTTGGTTGCCTATGCCTGTGGGGTATTTATTCCTCAAGAATCTTTTGCCCAGGCCAATTTCCTAGAGACTTCCCCAGTGTTTTCTTTTAGTGGTTTCACAGTTTGAGGTCTTAGCTTTAAGTCTTTTGTGTGTGGCAAGAGAGAGGGGTCTGGTTTCATTCTTCTGCATATGTACATCCAGTTTTCCAGCACCATTTATTGAAGAGACTGCCTCTTCCCCCATGTATGTTCTTGGAACCTTTGTCAAAAATGAGTTCAATGTAGATGTATGCATTTATTGATGGGTTATCTATTCTGTTCCACTCATCTATGTGTCTCTTTTTATGCCAGGACCATGCTGTACTATAGCTCTGTAGTGTAATTTGAAGTTAGGTAATGTGATTCCCCAGTTTTGTTCCTTTTGCATAGGATGCCTGGCTATTCTGGGTCTTTTGTGGTTCCATGTAGATGTTAAATTTTTTATTTTTATTATTTTTTTACTTCTATGAAGAATGTAATTGGCATTTTGATAGGAATTACATTAAATCTGCAAATTGCTTTGGCAAGTATGGATATTTTAACAATATTGATTCTTCTAATCTATGAACATGGAGTATCTTTCCATTTTTTGGTCTCCTCTTCAATTTGTTACATCAGTGTTTTATAATTTTCATTGTAGAGATCTTTCACTTATTTGGTTAACTCCTAGATATTTTATTTTATTTGCAGCTATTGTAAATGGGATTACTTTCTTGATTTCTTTTTTGGGTTGTTCATTGTTGGCATGTGAAAATGCTACAGATTTTTGTATGTTGATATTGTATCCTACAACTTCACTGAATTTGTTAATCAGTTCGAACAGCTTTTTGGTGGAGTCTTTAGTTTTTTCCAAGCATAAGATCTTATCATCTCCCATGAAAGATAATTTGACTTTTTCCTTTCCAATTTGGATGCCCTTTATTTCTTTCTCTTGTCTGGTTGCTCTAGTTATGACTTACAGTAGTAACTTGAATAACAGTGGGGAAAGTGGCCTTCCTTGTCATGTTGCAGATCTTAGAGAATTCAGCTTTCCATTTTTCCCTATTCAGTATGATACTAGCTATCATGTATGACTTTTATTATGTTGAGGTATGTTATTTCTATACCAAGTTTTTCGAGTTTTTTTTTCATGAAGGAATGTTGAATTTGATCAAATGCTTTTTCAGCAGCAATTAAAATGTTTATATGATTTTTTTCCATCATTCTGTTGATACAATGTATCACATTGATTGATTTTGCATACAGTGGGCCACTCTTGTAGCCCTGGGATAAATCCCACTTGGTCATAATGATCTTTTAAATGTGTTATTGAATTTGGTTTGCTAGTATTTTATTAAGAATTTTTGCATTACTATTCATTTGTGATATTGGCCTGTAGTTTAGTTTTTTTAATGTGTCTTTGTCTGGTTTTTGTATCAGGGTAGTACTGGCCGTGTAGAATGAGTTTGGAAGTATTTCCTCCACCTCTGTATTTTGGAATACTTTGAGTAGGATTGGTCTTAGTTCTTTAAATGTTTTGTAGAATTCAGTACTGAAGCCATCAGGTCCTGGACTTTTCTTTACTGAGAGGCTTTTAATTATAGCTTTTATCTTGTTATTTGTTATCGGACTGTTTAGGTTTTGGATTTATTAATGGTTCAATCTTAGTAGGTTGTACATATATAGAATAGAAACTTGTCTATTTTTTCTTAATTTTCAAACTTATTAGTATGTAGTTTCTCATAGTAGCCACTAATGGGCTTTCAAATTTCTGCAAAGTCAGTTATAATTTCTCATCTCTGATTTTATTAATTTTGGTCTTCTCTCTTTTTTCTTAGTCTGACTAGAGGTTTTCCAACTTTGTTTAACTTTTTAGAAAACCAACTTTTTGTTTCATTGATCTTTTGTATTGTTTTCTTCATTTTAATTTCATTTATTTCTGCTCTGATCTTTATTATTTCTTTTCTTTTACAAATGTCGGATTTGGTTTGATCCTGCTTTTGTAGTTCTTTAAGATGCATCATTGGGTTGTATATTTGAAGTATTTCTTCTCCTTTGATGTAGGCACTTACAACTGTAAAATTCCCTGTTAGTACTGCTTTTGCTATATCCCATAGAATTTGGTATGTTATGTTTCCATTATCATTTGTTTCAAGAAATTTTTCAATTTCCTTCTTAATTTTTTTTATTGACTCACTGGTCATTCAGGAGCATGTTGTTTAATTTCCATGTATTTGTAAAATTCCTCTTGTTACTGATTTCTAGTTTTATTCCATTTTGATAAGAAGAAACACTTGATATTATTTTAATATTTTGGAATATTTTAAGACTTTCTTTGTTACCTAACATATGGTCTGTCCTTGAGAATGATCCATGTGCCGAGGAGAAGAATGTGTATTCTGCGACTGTTGGAATAAATATTCTGAAAATATGTGTTAGGTCCATTTGTTCTATAGTACAGATTAAGTCCAATGTTTCTTTGTTGATTTTCTATGTGGAAGATACGCACAATATTGAGAGTGGAATGTTGAAGTCTACAGCTCTTGCTGTGTTGGGGCCCATCTCTCTCTTTAGCTTTAATTTTTGCTTTATATATCTGGGTGCTACAGTGCATATATATTTAACTTTTCAAAAAAGTGCATATATATTTACAATTGTTATATCCTTTTGCTGAATTGACCCCTTTTATCATTATATAGTGACCTTCTTTGTATCTTCTTATAGTTTTTGTCTTGAAATCTATTTTGTCAGATGTAAGTATTGCTACTAGTGCTCTTTTTTGGTTTCCATTAGCATGAATTATTTTTTTCCATCCCTTTGTTTTCAATCTGTGTGTGCCTTTATAGGGGAAGGCTGAGAGGCTCTGAGCCTTATCTTTCTTGGAGGCAACAGTACACTGGATCTTATTTTTTTATCCATTCAGCCACTCTATGTCTTTTGATTGGAGAGTTTAGTTCATTTACATTCAATGTTATTATTAATAAGTAAGGACTTCTGACATTTTATTATTTGTTTTCTGGTTGTTTTCTGGTCTTTCTTCCTTCTTCCTTCCCTCTGTCTTCCTTTAGTAAAAGTGATTTTCTCTGGTGATGTGATTTAAGTACTTGCTTTTCATTTTTTGTGTATCTATTGTATTTTCATTTGAGATTACCATGAGGCTTGCAAATATTGTCTTATAATCTATCATTTTAAGCTGATAACACAGTTTGCATAAACAAACAAGTCAAAAAAAAAAACCTAATAAAAACTCTACACCTTAATTTTGTCTTCTTGCTTTTAAACTTTTTTATTGTATTTATATCTTATTGTCCTGTCTGTGTCTTGAAAAGTTATAGTTATTTTTGATTGGTTCACTGTTTAGTCTTTCTACTGAAGATAAGAGTAGTTTATACACCACAGTTACATTGTTATGATATTCTGTGTATTACAACTGTGCATTACACAGTTAAGTATAATTATTACCAGTGAGTTTTGTACCTTCAGATGACTTCTTATTGCTCATTAATACCCTTTTCTTTCAGACTGAAGTGCTTCCATTAGTATTTCTTGTAGAACAGGCCTGGTATTGATAGAATCCTTCAGCTTTTATTTTTACAGGGAATCTTATTCCTCCTTCATGCTTAAAGGATATTTTTACCAGATGTATAGGTAAAAGTTTTCTTTTTAATGTAGACTTTAATGATCTTATTTATTTTTTTGAAAATTAATATTCTTTTTGATTGGAAAATTGTAGTTGTATACATTCCTACAGTACAATTTATGTTTGCACATACACACACACACACACACACACACACACTCACATATACATACAATGTAAAATGATTGAATAAAATGAACTAACATATTCAGGACCTCACTTATTTTTGCGGTGAGATATTTTAAATTTGTTCTCTTAACTATTTTGAAATATACATTATTTTTCACTAAGATCTCAAAAAACGTATTCTTCCTGTGTAACTGAAACTTCGTACCTTTTGATCAGCATCTCCCTATCCCCTCCTTCACCCCCTCCGTAACCTCTGGTAGCCACAATGGTATTCTCACGTCTTTCCTCCTAAACTTGATTATTTCCCTAAAATAGATTACTTCAAATAAGTAAAATTGATAAGTCATAGAGTATGCATATTGGATTTCTTTTATATATGCACAATTTAAATACCCTTTAGAAAGATTTTAAGAATTTGTACCTCCTTCAACTTCATTTTCCTTATAAATATTGGAATTGTATTTTTAATGGGTAAAAACTGTAAAATCATTTTATTTGTATTTTAGAAATATGACTGAGAAGCTCTGAGCCTTATCTCTAAAGCAGGATAAATAGTACTTGTCTTGTAGCAGGATTGGGGAAACATTCAAGTAATGTATATAAGTTATAAACATTATGCCTGGCACAATGTATTTTCCAGTTAAATATTGGCTTTCATTATTACAAGTATTAGTCTTTTATTACTAATAAGATTGAGCATGTGACTATGTCTATTTAAAAACTTGTAGCTCTGCTTTAATTTTCTCTCTTATTGCATTGTAAAGTTTACCATTTTAATTTTAGTTACTTTAGTAAATCTTTCTGACACCTATATTTTGAGTATTTTTACCTATTTTTCCCTCTGCCACTTAATGTTGTCTACAGTATTTTGCTTTTATACCTGGAAAGGTAGAAGTCAGTCTTGTTCTCCAAGTATTTCCAGCTCTCTTTACTTTCCTGCCCCCTTTAAAGTTAAACATAATTGTACGACTTGCTTTGGCCAACAACCTGTGCGCAATAATGATTGTGTCACTTCTGAGTAAATGCTTAAACAGCTAGTACGCAATATACTATCCTCTTCTGTACTGATCATGACAGCATGTATAGAGACTACAGCAGTGTAGTTCCCCTAGTAACTCATGATTGGAGACTTCCTACCCAAAAAACAGATAAACAAAATAAACCTTTGTTGTATTGAACTACTAAACTTTGAGGATTGTTTATTACTGTAGCATAATGTACCATATCTTTACTGATACAAGGATATTTTTGTTTGGTTTGTTGTTATTTTTTAATATAGTCACATTTAGCCATCTTTCCCCTAGAAGTACTGCTTTTGACGTAATGCCAAGAAAGTCCAGAAAGACTGTTCTGACCATTGGAGTGCCCAAACATGGGCTGCTGAATGGCCTTTTGAGGTAGTGAATTCCTGTATATGAATATTTTTAATCAGAAGTTATGACTGTATGTCAGGGATGCTGTGTAGTAATATATTATATGTATTATCAGAGTAGTTGACCTTTAAGTTTCCTTCTAACTGTTTGTATATTAATTGTAAAACATAGTTACTACTCTCAGGGGAACTTGCAAGATACCTCAATATTTGCAAAGACAAGGAGGAATCTAGGAAAAAGATTATCCCATCTGTTTTTCAAACAATCAATGATAAATATGTAGATAAAACCACGCCCAATTTGTACAATAGATGTAAATTTCCATGTATATTAATTAAATCTCTGTGTATATTAAAGTTCTATGCTCTTCAGCATCTCTTCAATGATGTAATTTGGCCCAAATATTGCAAAATAAAAAGTAATACTTTCCTAGGTAACTTGAACATGTTTCCTATTGAGTCTATATATTTTTTTGTTGTTGATTAGTTGTTCTATACACCAAGCTAATAAGTAAAGACAGAAATGAGGGATGTGGAATCCTGCAGGATCCAAGCAAGGGGATGATTCTTAAAACAACATTAATTAGAGAGAGCAGTATTCTCACCTGTTTTGACCACGGTAATTCTGGTGAAACCCCATCTCTACTAAAAACAACAAAAATTAGTGGTGGCAGGTGCCTGTAATCCTAGCTACTTGAGAGGCTGAGGCAGGAGAGTCCTTTGAACCCAGGCGGCAGTGGTTGCAGTGAGCTGAGATCACGCCATTGCACACCAGCCTGGGCAAAAGAGTGAAACTCTGTCTCAAAAAAAAAAAAAAAAAAAAAAGGTTGTTTGCAAAAATTTTTGCCCATTGTGTGGGTTGCCGATTCACACTAATGATGGGTTGTTTTGGTGTACAGAAGCTCCGGAGTTTAATTAGATCCATTTGTCTATCTTGGCTTTTGTTGCCAATGCTTTTGGTGTTTTAGTCATGAAGTCCTTGCCTATGCCTATATCCTGGATGGTTTTGCCTACATTTTCTTCTAGTTTTTTTTTTATGGTGATAGGTTTTATGTTTAAATATTTGATCCATCTGGAGTTAATCTTAGTGTAAGGTGACAGGTAGGGATCCAGTTTCTGCTTTCTGCACTCATAGGTGGGTGTTGAACAACGAGAATACGTGGACTCAAGGAAAGGACCATCACACACTGGGGGCAGTTGGGCGGGGTAGGGGAGAGACAGCAGGGGGTGGGGAGGGGGGGAAGAAGGGGAAGGGATAACATGGGGAGAAATGCCAAATATATATTCACCTAAAGTAAAATAAATAAATTTAAATAAATAAATAAATGAGGAAGAAGAAGTTGGTGAAGGGAGTAGAGCAAGCTTTGAGCCTATGCACTGCCTCACATCAATGGTTTCTTTATTCTCCACGCTACCAAGTGACTTGAGTACAGAGCAAGCCTGGCCAATCAAATGGGTTCCCAGAATATATTTCCACGTGTGCTTGCCAGCCTCCTTATATTTCCCATGAATCTTGAATTTTTGGGGCAAAGACTCAATATATGTAAAAGCAGAAAAAGTAATTTGAAAACTTATATTAAAGTATTATTTTAAACTGTGTATTTAGATTCTCTAAAGAAAAGCACAAAAGGATGAGCTATTAAGGAAGCTATAACTTCATTAAATTTTGGTTCAGAAAATTTCTGCTACTGAGGACCTCATATATACTTTTGTAAATGATTTTTTTCCTTCAGCACAGTAAAATTTTGTTCCCATCTCTATCAGCTTTTTCACCCTTGGAACACAAGTGTATGTGTGTGTGAGTGTCGGTTGCTCAGAGATGTGTTGGAGAAAGCAGGAGAGAACTCTGATATAATCCTATGCTACCAACAATGTTGCAAATATCTGAACTTGTACTTCCAATGAAATAAACTTCTACATTTCAACAGTGAAGATGAGTGGCTAATTTTACGTATCAGTTTCAAAATGCTAAGAGGAAGCATTATGAAATATATAACAACATTTTTTCAACATCCACCTTGATTTCCATTCTCAATGCAATTTTTGAAATTTAGGTATACAGAAGATCATTTACTTCTTCTCTTTCTCTCCTCCTCTCTTCATTCCAGCCTCTCAACTGAGTCTAGCATGCCTCTACACAGAGTTCCTTTGTTAATCTTGCTTAGAAATTAAATCTCCTATGTTTGGTTGGTGTTTACCCTTTAAATTCATGCTAACTTTTAGAGTACCTGATGCCATAATTACTGCATGAAGTAAATCAGATTGGTTATTGATTGGCTTTTTCCATTATGGTCTAGAATTTGGCTTTCTGGGGTTTATCTTAAATACATATTTCTATAGTATAGTTGTAGCAGTGTTTAATGAGGAGGAAATATTACATATGTGGATTCAAACAGCCTCTTTCTCACAGAGGTTCTCTAGATTCTATTTTATTTGTGATTGATATATGGTTATATAACCTTTAACTTTGAGACAATGGTGCTTGTTTTCCTAAGTATTGTAGGAAATATATTTACTTGTCATGTGCATGTTATAGGAAATCAAATTTGAGTTTACATCAAACTTGCAAATTAAATTAAATTCATTTCTATTAACTCAACAAATGTAAAAACGAATCAGATCCTCTTAAACTGAGGAAATAACACTTGTTTTCCCTCTTTCAAGTATAATAAAAGTTACTCTAAGTATCAATTCTAGCAATAACATTTTAAAACACTGTAAGGAATCTTGACTGTGTCAAGATTGACTTTGTCCTCAATGTAGTAATTCATCTTCTACCCTCCAATACTGATGGATTACAGTTTGTTCTTCTTTGGAAGATGAAAGGGAAAGAAAATATTGATTTTTTTTTCCTTGACAAATTTGCATAAAATTATGACGTTTACAGGTAATTGGGAATTAATTGGATATGCAACAAATCAGAATAATAGCTTTTCATACAGCTGTAATATCTATAGAAGTAAGTTAATCTATACATTCACTCACTCGTATTTTTTATGTCCATGTTTTCCATGGTTACTTAAGTGTAAAAGTATACAAATTATATTTGTTAAACATTTCCTTTAGATTGTAAATCCTTTTAAATCAGCAATATCATTTTTTGCATATTTTTATTTTCTTAAATAATTCTATGCCTATTCTAATACAGTCCTAAGAGTGGCACCAATTCTTATACATTTAATAAAGTCATGGCTAAATTTGTATTACCTGAACGCTACACAAAGACTAGGTAAAACACTGAATTATGCAAAGAGAAAAACCACATCTAAGAGAAACAGACAAAAATAAATAAAAAAATATATATTTAAATAAATCTTTTATAAAGCCAAAACCACTTGCTTTCATTTGCTTTTCTGAGTTAGCTGATGGCCCAACAATCCCCTTCTGATCTTTACCCAGTATCTCAGCCAATAAGAAATTTATACTCAAGCTGGAGACCTTGAAGTGCTGTGTCATGCATGAAATAATATGCTAATGTTGCTCATTGTGGGCTCTCCTTAAAAATGGCAAATTAATTTTGAGGAATCTTTGCTTTAAAGTATGTCATCTTTACTTACTGAACTCTTACTCTTTACAAGGTTTTGTTGTAGGTGCTTGAAGAATAAAAAAAATAAGGCACAGTCCATGTCATTAAGGATTAAAATTTACTTGAGAAACAAAATAGCCACAAGTTATGATTTAACTAACGAAGTGCCAAATAAGGACACTATGTGAGCTCAGATAAAAATATTATTAATGATACTGCTACAAATAAAGTTAACAAATGTTTCTATAACATATGTTATGTTTAGGCACTATTCTGAACACTTTACATGTATTAATCTATATTCATTTTCACTGTAAACTCACAAGGTAGGTACCTATTACATTCAAAGGTAGCTGGGGAAATGGATAAGTGGAGAGGTTAAGTAACTTATACAAGGTCACACAGCTGGTAATATGGCTTAAAATGAAAAACAGAATAGCAACATTGTAGAACATCAGAGAAGGGCATTCACAGAGTAAAGTGAATTGGAACATGAAGCATGTTGATCACCAGAAAGATAAATAAAATTGGGATGAGATGCAAGTTTATATGAATCAAAGTTTGAAAGTAAACATGCAAAACTAGGAGGGGGGCAGGAGCAACATGATGGAATAAAAGACTCCATCATTCCTTCCCTCGCGAGGATACCAAGTTGACAACCATCTACACAGAAATAGCACCTTCGTAGGAACCAAAAGTCAGGTGAGCACGTATGGTACCTGGTTTTAACTTCATATTGCTGAAGGAGGCATGGAAGAGATAGAAAAAAACAGTCTAGAATTGTGGAGGCCACCTCTCCACACCTCCAGCAGTGACAGTGTGGTATTAAGAGCGTCCCTGGGCACTGGGGAAGGAAGAACACAGCAACTGTGAAGCACTGAACTCAGATCTCTCCTGTTAGAGCAGGAAGGAAAACCAGATCAAACTCAGATTTTGCCAGCCTATGGAGGGAGCATTTAAACAGCCCTAGCCAGAGGGGAATTGCTTATCCCAGGGATTGGAACTTGAGTGCATGCAAACCATGCCACTGAGGACTAGAGTGCTCTGTGTCTCCAAGTAAACTTGAAAGGCAATCTAGGCCATAAGGACCGCAACCCTAAAGTGAGTCCTAGGGCTGAACTAGGCTCAGAGACAGTCGACTGGGTGGGCATGCAACATATTGAAACACAAGCTCCAACAGCCAAGGGAGTGCTAGCGGATCCCCTAATCCCAGGCTGCACAGCTTGCAGCTCCAAAAGAGACCCCTTCCTTCCAGGTGAGAAGAAGTAAGGGAAGAGGCAGGAGGACTTTGTCTTGCATCTAGGATACCAGCTCAGCCACAGTAGGATAGGGCACTGGTCAAAGTCATGACCTGTTCCAGGCCCTAGCTCCCATGTCTAGATACACCCTGGGCCAGAGGAATATCCAAAACTAGTTCAGTTTTGCATGAGCTCAGACATTATATAAGGTGAACATATAAGTAAGTATGAGGTGAATGTATAATTTCTTTTCCAAACTGGACCACTTGTAAGAGTGAAAGGAAGGGGCTGTGATTCTTGGACAGCAGGCACATGTGTGACTGTTCCATGCAAATGAGACCGATGGTCACCCTCATGATGTCCCTCAGTCAGTAGAGGGACACTTATAAATTAGTTCTGACAATGGAGATTATATGATCAGGGCTAGCTTCCCCATATCAGGCTGTACAAAATGCAGAAGAGAAAAATAAACTTTAGCTCTATAAAGGATTGGGCTTAATGTTTTCACTCCACTGCAATTATCTCTGACACTATAAGCTCCTGGACTTTGGATTTTGCCTTCTGAGAGCCGTTGTCTTCCTTCACTCTTCTTGTATTAATGGACTTCTATGGACACAAACTGACCTGCTTGAACTTATGCAATCCACTTTATCACTTGGGGTATGTCAATGACTGCAAAACCTGACCTATAGTCTGTGTAACTTATTGATCTTGTCAAGACTCTTCTTGCAGAGCCAAAATCCTATATTTTCTAGAATCCTAGCTACTCTTGCTAGATCTGGCTCTTCACCACCTATCAATGTGATGATCTTTCTTATACAGTAGAGTTACTGAACAAAAGTTGGAGTGGGTCCTGCATTGAGTAAGCACATTTTCTGTAGCCGGAGTATGGGGATCAGAGAGAGGGTTATTAATGGATTTTAAGAAGAAAAATGACAAGATGAAAGTAAATTGGATTTCTTAGTAAATGTAGGTGAGACCACAATGAGAGACGGAGAGTAGCAAAACCAGCCAGGAAGACACGTAATCATCTATAAATTAAGTAATAGATGTTTATTCCAAAGTGACAGCAGTGAGAATCCAAAGGAAAATGCAGATCGAAGAAGTATTGCAAAAGAAGAATCCTCATGGTACAATAACTTTTCCAAACCTGAAATGTGACTTAGAGTTATTTGGGTTCTGTGAATCAGTGAATAATCTTAATTTATGTTAGATTGGGTAAGGTAGAAAATGCTCGTGTTTCTTCTTTCTCCTCCCACAGAATACATATTATTATGTAATTTTCAAAGTATTGTAACTACCTTTTATTCAGAAATACTTTCTCTAGAGCAAATGATGCATTCAGCTTTTTATATGCAAGGTTTAGCTCACTGGCTGGAATTGGCTGGCACAGGATGGTAGTAAACGGTGGCTTTGTCATCATGGTTAGGTTGGAAATATGTTTCCATGAATTTTCTTCTCTGTATGGCTTCAGGTGAGGGTTGGCACAGGAGAGATTGGCATGATGTTTGGATGATGGAAGTGAAGCAGGAGATATTTTTTATTCCTTGAAGATTGGCACATAAACAGTGGCAGCACACACCTGTTAACAATCTGCTAGCCCACCTTGTAGTATGGGGCTGTTTGTGATAATCAGGTGCTGATGAAAGCAAGGCTTTGAGGGGCCAAGAATATGGCATGGAATAACTTAGTGAAAGTAAAGAGTTGCAAGGTATTGCCAATGTGTGTTGACAGCAGCCTGGGGAACAAGTACAGGAATGGATTCTAAGTGTGTAGGAGAAGGGTAGAAAGAGGAAAATATTGTGTTAGAATGAATTTGTTAATATGGCTTAACTAAGCAGTAATTCTAAATTCAATGTTAGTTGAGTAACTAGGAGTCTCTCTAACAATTTTCTTGTTGATTTGATTGAAACCTGTATCTCGAAGCTTTCTATACAGAATGAAGTTAAGATGCCAAAATGTTCTTGGCATATTTTAAAGGAAGACATTCAGAGGTTTAGGGAGCTCTGAATGCTAGGATACATCTTCTAAGAAAGACTTGGAACCAACCCAAATGCCCATCGATGATAGACTGGACAGGGAAAATGTGGCACATATACACCATGGAATACTATGCAGCAATAAAAAAGGATGAATTTGTGTCCTTTGTAGGGATATGGATGAACCTGGAAACCATCATTCTTAGCAAACTGACACAAGAACAGAAAATCAAACATGGCATGTTCTCACTCATAGGCGGGTGTTGAACAATGAGAACGCATGGACGCAGGGAGGGGAGCATCACACACTGGGGTCTGTAGGGGGAAATAGGGGAGGGACAGTGGGGGGTGGGGAGTTGGGGAGAGATAGCATGGGGAGAAATGCCAGATATAGATGAAGGGGAGGAAGACAGCAAATCACACTGCCATGTGTGTACCTATGCACCAGTCTTGCATGTTCTTCACATGTACCCCAAAACCTAAAATGCAATTTATAAAAGGAAAAATATACTAAATCCCAATAACATTGAATAAAATTAGTACTATTTTAATAAAGTTTTAATAAAAATGTATAAATTAATTACTTAAATGGTTACTGTTCTGAAAGTAAAGCTAAATTGGACATTTTAAAAAAGTAAATGTCAGGGGTATCTTCTAGCAGGAAATCAAGAATAAAATCAATTCAAAGAAAAAAAAAAGAAAGACTTACTTATTCATCCATAATTACATTTCTGGAGGCCCAGAAGACAATTCTTTTTTTTTTTTTCAGGTTCTCACGAAATCTGATTTTTTTTTTTCAGAAGACAATTCTTAACCAAAGCAATGATAGAAACATTTGTAAGGAGAGCATCTTTTAAGAGTTATTTGATGGCTATTCTATGTAGGCCAGGAATGACAGTGGTACCTGCTGCCATCAAACTGACTCCCTAAATTAAATGGGATGATAGGTTGGGGGCCAGTAGTGGTCAAGTGTCAGGATTTAATCATCAAAGACAAGGTGGATTTAGTAATAGTAACAGCCAGCAGAATGAGGAAGTAATCAGAATTGTCTGCGTACAGAGATCATTGCCATTGCTGAGTTGATCATAGTGTTTCTAAAACTGAAATAGATGGACAGTCTATTAAAGTTTTACTTGATTTGTACAAATAAAAACCTCTAATCCTGGAGAACACATGTCTAATTTGTATCATCTCAACAGTGAATTCTGGGCTTTCAAAAAAAATTTTTTTTTGGATTTAAACCGGGTGTGGTGGCTTCCGCCTGTAATCCCAGCACTTTGGGAGGCTGAGGCGGGTGATCACCTGAGGTCAGGAGTTTGAGACCAGCCTGGCCAACATGGTGAAAACTCGTCTTTACCAGAAATATAAAAATTATCTGGGTGTGCTGGCAGGTACCTGTAATTCTAGCTACTTGGGAGGCTGAAGCAGGATAATTGCTTGAACTCAGGAGGCAAAGGTTGCAGTGAGCCGAGATCACACCACCACACTCTATCCTGGGCAACAGAGTGAGACTCGATCTCAAAAAAAAAAAAAATTCTGGTTTAAGCCAGTTCAAATAGTTGAAACCCATTGAACGATGGGAAGGTAAGATTTCCTTAAGGAACAACCCTGCTGACAGTCAAAGTTTAATCTTTAAATATATATAGACTTCCTCAAAGGAGCTTGAGGCCATTTATCAGTGGAATTTGCATTGATTAAGGGAGAATAAACAGCCTTTATAGGTTTAACAATATACTGTTTTATAATTGACACTTTCTTGGAGTCTCAAAGTTTTACTGTGGTCCATCAATTAGAGAAAAAAATTATGGAGTCCAGGAAATGGAGTTTTGACTTGATTTCATTTCACAATGAGTCCAGTTGTTACCTCAAACACCTGCATTCATATCCCTATTTTTGGAATGCATAGTTGACATAAGTATACTCAGAAAGTGGTAGAATCTATACAGTGTTTCCCTGACCCGTGAAATGAGAACGATTATGGTAGTGTGTAAGCAGACATAGAAGAATTTTCCCCAAGACAACTACCACCTGGTTATTCAATAAAATGCTAATATTTGCACTGCCATGAAGGGAATTTTTCAGAAGAAATAACCACCCCAATTCATTGACCTTAAGATACAGAGAGATTATCTATGTGGGCCTCATTTAATCTCATGATCCCTTCGAAGTTGAGAGTTTCCTCCAGGTGAAGGCAAAAGGTCAAGTCAGAGATCTAAAGCAAGGAAGGGACTGGACACACCATAGCTGGTTTGAAGAATGAGGGGGACACATGATGTATAAAGCAGGAAGGTTCTAAGAGGTAAAAGCAGCCCCCAGCTAATAGCCAACAAGGCAATGAAGACATCCGTCCTACAGCTATAGGATCTGAATTCTGTCAGTTATAAGAATTAGACAGGAAGAGGACGCTGAGCTCAAAATGAGAATGCAGCTGGCCAACACACTGATTTCACCCTGGGCAGAGAATCCATCCATGCCATGACAGATGAAAGAACCGTGAGCTAATAACTGGGTGCTGTTTTAGCCACTAAGCTCATGGTAATTTGTTAGGCAGAATAAAAAACTAATACAAGTAGGAAAGTTCAAGTGGAGGCCACTATAATTTATTCTCTGTATCAGAATTGTAAAATAATAATAATAATAATAATACAACATTCCTTAAGGAATTGTAGAATTATTGTCACCATCAAGGACTTGAATATTGCAATGGTGACGATTCCTAAAACTTTATTCAATTAACCTTTTTAGTCTGTGATGAGAGCAGATGAATATTGAAGAATGAAAGTAGACTATTATTAATAAGATGGCTCCAATTGTACCTGTTCATCCAGATGTGGTTTTATTGCTGTGGCAAATGAACATATCCCTTGGCCTTTGGTATGTAGATATTTATCTGGCAAATGCTTTTATCCTCTGTACCTATGAGTCAAGACCATCAGAAGCAATTTTCTTTTCACTGACGGAGCCTTTACTGTCTTCCTTCTGGGCTAGATCAACTCTCTAATCCTATGTTGTAATAGAGTCTACAAGGACCTTCCTCACCTCTGCAGACCACAAGATGTCACACTCTTCTCTGACATTGATTATATCATAAGTATAACAAAATCTCTAGTTTTCTGATTTAGACACTTAGAGAAAGGGAAATACATTTCACAAAAATTCACTGTCACCTAATATTCATTTCCTATTGTTGTTGTAACAAATTATGACAAACTTGGGGCCTCAAAACATAAGTATGTTATCTCCTTGTCGTGGAAGTCAGGAGTTCTATAATTAAGGTATTGTCAGGGCTGCATTTCTTTTGGAGGTTCTAGGGTAAAATATGTTTCTTTGCCTTTCCCAGCTTCAGGAAACTGTTTGTTATCTCATGGTTCTTTCCTCCAGCTTCAAAGCCCACAGTAACAGTACAGCATCTTCAAATATCTCTGTCTCTATCTCTTTCTGAAGTTCTCTTCCATTATCATATCTCCTTCTCAGACTAGGATCCTTCTGCCTCCCTTATGATTGTATCAGGAACACCTAGATAATATAGTATAATGTCCCTATCTCAAGATAATAACTTAATCACGTCTGCAACATTCTTTTTGACAGGTAAGGTAACATATTCACAGGTTCGGAGGATTGGAATGTGGGCATCCTTGTGGGGGAGCATTAGTTTGTCTACCATGCACTTCAATACAAATTTTCAGGATCCTTTGATCTGAGGTAGTCTCCTTTTCAAAGTGAAAGGCAAGTTACTGCATCTTCCCTTTTCTACCAATAAGAAATTTGCATAAGAATTGATGGGCCTCTTTGTATTTAGGAGGAAACATATATCTCATTTGTCTATTCTACTGCAACCATTTACTGAGAAATCTGAAAAGCCACCAGCTTTGAATTGGGTCCAGACAAGAAGAAGAAAGCTCTGTAATAGATCCTTCCTGCCACGAAAGTGTCTCTGCTTCTTGGACTATATGACCCAGCAGACACAATGGCACTGGAAGTGTCAGATAGGGAAGGGAAGCCTTTGGAAGGCTTTCATATGCAAATCGTGTTGCAAACCCTCAAGATTTTGGAACACAATTATTCTAATCTCTACAGATAATGGTTATCATTTTGAGAAATTCCTTTTAGCTTTCAACTGGGCTTTTGGGGTGACTGAACACTTGGTCATAGACCATATAATTTCCATGTGACTTAAGCTGTCCATTTTAAAATGGATATTTTCTATACCACCATGAATAAATGTAGGCATACACAGAGACACTTTATCATAAAATGGAAGGGGGATATACAATCTTTGGCTTAAGTAGATCCTGAAGGCACAGGTAAGCTGCGTGAGTCAAGTGGCACAGATGCCCACATTCCATATTTTTGCTGCGTTTCCTCCTCCTTCTCTGAACATGCACCTATGGCATGGCCTCATGGGAATTTCGCTATGATGAATTGATTAAAGCAGGAAAAATGATACTGGTGAGGCAAAATTCTTTCAGTGGGCATAACATCAAGCAGTGCATCTAGATTTTGCCTAGAAGGAGATATTGCCAGAGGTATGAATCTACACTGATTCGTACAACTTATCAAATTGGGGTTGGTTTGATGATCAGAGATTAAAAAGAAATTGGAATGTGGAATTGGAATTGGAATTGGTGACAAGAAAGCCTGAGTAAGAGTTATGTTGATACACATTTCCAAATTAGCAGAATTTGTAAAGATATGTGTGTCTTGTATAAATGTTCACAAATGAACAGCTTTAGCAGAGCAAGATGTTAGTAATAATTGAGTAGACAAGCTATTCTATGGACATCAGTTACTCTATCTCCCTAGCTCTCTATATTATTACCTAATGGGCTCATGAACAAAGTGGCCATCATGGCAGAGGGGAAAGTTATGCATGAGCTTTCATTAGTCTAAGCTGATTTGGTTACAGTCTTTGCTGAGTGCTCAACCTGCCAACAGCAGAGACCTACACTAAGCCCCTAATATGGTACCTTTCTCCTGGAGTGAGATAGATTACATTATGCAATTTCCAAAACCAATGGGCAGTAATTTGTTCTTACTGGAAAAGGCACTTTACATATAGATTTTTCTTCTGTGCCCTCAATGTTTCTGCTCAAACAATCTACAGATTTACAGAATGCCCCATTCATAAAATTGTATTCCAGAGTATTGCTTCTAGTAAAGGAACTCATTTCACATCATATAAAGTCCAACAAAGAACCCATGATTGCAGAATTCATTACTTACCATATTCTCCATCTCCCTGAAGCGGCAGCCCTAACAGAATGGTAGAAGGGACTTCTGAAAACTCAGTTATGGTGCCATTTGGTGAAAGCACCATTCAGGGATGAAGTAACATCCTCCAGGATATAATTTTGCTCTAAATCAGCATTAATATATGGTCCTGTTTCTCCCGTAGCCAAAATTAATGGGTCTGGAACTAAGGGAAAGCAATAGCAGTGGCTCCTCTCACTCTCATACCTTTGAATCAACAAGCATATTTTTTTTCTCTTCTCCATTGCATTGGGCTCTATTAAAGTCTTAATTCCCAAGGGAGAAATGCTGGCAGACAAAGACACATCATGTCTCCAATAAACTGGAGGCTAAGAATATCACCTGAACACCTTGGTCTCCATATGCCAGTGAATCGATAACAAAGCAGGTTGCTATACTAGCTGTGGTGATTTATCTGAACATAAGGACAAATGTCATAATTACAACACAATGCTGATAATAAGGGACATGTCCAAATGCAGGAAATTCTCTACAATGTCTCTTAGTACTCTCATATCCTCTAATCAAAATCAATTAAAAATTACTACAATCCAGTATAGGCAGGACTCCTAACAACCCAGGCCCTTAAGGAATGAGAGTTTCGATCACCCTACCAAGCAAGAAATTACAAGTGACTCAGGGCTGCTGAGGACAGAGGGAATATGAAATGAGAAGCAGAAGAAGATCCTAAAATCCATACTTAACCATGTGACCAGTTACAGCAATGAGAATGAAAATAGCTATGAATATATCTTTCTTGTTTTGATATGAATATATTTTTATATTTCTATATTCCATATTTCCTATATTCTATATTTTGCTATCTCCCTATTTCAGTTACAGCACATCAAAGGTGGGTAGGTAGTATGTCAGAATCAGACAAGGAATGAACATCACTCACAAATGAACAAAGGGATTTGTATCATCTTTTGGGGAAAGTAATGGCATATTTTCAGTTTTCTGAGGGATGGTTACAAAAAATTAGGTAAAGTATGATTTTCCTAGTTTCTTTATTTGGAAGTTAAGTGCGATGAAAAGAGGAGCATGTGGATGCCAAGCTAGTAAGGAGTGGATTCTTTCTCGTGGCTATGCATGCTTTCAAACTATTTGAGCTGAAATTTCATTGACAATTCCCTTCCTTGTCTGCTACTAGATTAGGTTTAGTCACAAGAGAAATGTGTTCAATATTTGGAAAGTGGACATGAAGCAGTACCCACTTTTGTGCCTTGAAGGCTGGTGTAAGACACTGGGAATGATGGCAGCTCATGAGTTTTGCTGCTCATCTGCTGGCTCACCTTATGCGTTTGCTGTATCACCCAGACTTGCAACTTGTCCAGCTCTTGACACGTATCCTTAAGCTCCTCAGAGTTCTGGGCTAGGTGCAGATGAGAACCCAATTGTTCTGAAAATCATCCAATCATCCACATTACTACAGTGAGGGGCAGTAAGATACTGATATAAGTTCCAGATGGTCCTCATGGATACCAGTTTGACTGAACTCATGAATTCTAGTTTAAGTTTATTCTCCCCAACTTCCTGACTACTGACCTGGTTAGCCTATGGTGACTTTAACTTAAAACTAAACTAAGAGGTGACAGCCTTGCATAGACTTCACACTAACTCCCATTGTAGCATAAAACATAGTTTTCATAAGTCCTTTATATCATTCACAGAGTTTCTGCTTCTCTAATCAAACTCTGACTGCCACGTTTTTATCAATGTTTAGTGAATGAATTAATAAAATATGACTGAAGAACTTTTAACCTGACTTTGAAGATAACACCTATTATATTCTATCCAGAAAATGAAAACACAGGAAATGTACTAAAGAAAGAGAATAAAGGTGTCAATCAGACACCAAAGTGGTTAGTCAGAATGAAGGGCCATTCAGTACATAAATGTGCACATGGAAGTGAAACTTAGGAATGTTTAGATTCTCAAGACCATTTGTAGGTCTGGAAAAAGAATATCTTCATCATTCCATGTTGAGTCAGAAGGACTCAGAAGCAGGAAGAAGATACCCTTAGCTACTAATAGGACACTTGAGAAACAATAATGATGATAATCTCAATAGATTAAGACGTGAATATATTTAAATTTGCAAGTGCATGGTAATGCACACAACAGCAAGATATTGTTCACTATTGGAGGATGCTAGGAAACCAACTAATTACTTTGAAAACTTGTATAAAAGGAAAATGTTTGGGAGCCGCGGTGGCTCAGGCCAGTTGTCCTGGTGCATGAGGAGGCGAGACCAGGTGTTCGAGGCCAGTCTGGGCAACTTAGCAACCTTTCATCCATTACAAAAAAAATAAATAAATAAAGGAAATTGGTTCAACATTTTAACCTGGCATTCTTATATAGATTGTATACTATTGGCTGACTAAATAACAGAATGGAAGAATAATTCTTTATGACAGTTTTTTTTTGCTAAGAAATGAAGAAAAATTAATAGATTTAGAATATTACTCTTTTCAACCCCTAATGAGTTAATACAAAGGCATGCATGGTTAACAGCTGCTAACATTACAAAAGGATACATCTTGAAATACACACCAACATTAATCAAATGTTCTAGCTAAAGGTAATTCATACTACTTTGTACCAACTACCAATAAAGAGGAAATTAGCAAGTGAATTAAAACTACAGTATTTTTATAAAATCTGTAGAAGTAAATTTATATGAATTTATAAATTAAAAATTTATTTTCAAAACTAGTAAATGGTGATTTAAAAACATAAAAATATATGGAGGATGAACTCAGTAAAATAAAAAGTCTAGAAAACTCTGGAACAAATGACTGAGTCAGTTTCTTCAACATAGTAAAAAAAAAGAGAGATGAAGGGGAAACCTATAGATTAAAAGAGAAAATGTAAAGTTACTAAAATCATTGACATGTATACTTACAATCAGTAAATGTATTAATTGCACTTGTGGCTTTTTTTAGAGAGATACTTAAAAATTATACTAATCAATGACTTGATCTTATTTTTATCTTGATCAAATCAAGCAACTATTAGCCAAAATTGATATTTAGGATACAATTAGAAATGTAAACATTTACAAGATATTTGATGGTATTAAGGAATTCTTATTAATTTTATTCTATGTGATAATAGTATTGTGGTCAAGTTAAAAAAAAAAACAAAGATCCTTTATTTTGCAGAGATGTATACTGAAAAATGAAATGAAAACCAAAAATTCAATTTCCAAAATTTAAAGTCTATGTAACTGTGTTTTGCAGTTCCAGGATATTGTGGAGAGAAGGTACAAAGTGGCATTGATCTGTAAGAGGTTTCAGCAGGAAAGTTTCTTTTTTGGGGCTTAATAAGAAGACTTCACAGGGATGCTCAGATTTTTGCCTGCAATTTCACTAACACTCCAGTAGGAAAATGCAGTTCTTGCTATGCTGGCTCAGTTGCGATGTTCTACGACCTCTGCCTGAAGGAACTATTTCCACCTGGTAAATGCAAAGATCCATTTCAAGTTTAAAAAAGCATAATTTAAAAATACACATATCACCCTAGAGAAATAGATCAAATATACATTTGAGAAAATAAATGTATGGTTCATTTAGAGTCATCTTATTTTCTCTTGGAAACATTTTCCTAATTGGAATAATTGTTAGGCTATTTAGAGTCACTTAATTTTCACAATTTTTTTGAAATTTGTCTTAAATAGAGTGAAAATTTTGTTAAGAGGCATTTGTTCCCTAGAAACTTAGAAAAATGTATATATTTTAATGTACCTGGTGATGCATGATTGAAACTGCATAACTGTGACTGAATTTATATTAAAGAAGTAGGTAATTTTATAATCATTAATAATGGTTGTAGCTGTGCAGGCAAAGACAATGATATGGATAATTGAATCTCATGCTTCAGGGCACAAAGTGATTGCTATGAAGAAATCAGGGGAAAATGTCTTGCCCCATGTAGTGCATTACACATTTGAAGACAGGTAGAGGAGGATGAGGAAAGATAACCTTTTCCTGAGGTGTAAGAGATTCAGTGCAGTGGACAATCTCATTGAGTAAAACAATGGCATTGGTTCTACATTAAAATTCATCACAAGTTCCTTTCAACCTACACACTATATGGGACTATGGGTAGGGTCATGTCAAAACTATGGTTATGTGAGTGAGTGACAGCTCTTTTCTAACACATTGAGCAGGCAACGGAACAGTGGTCTGAAAGATACAAAGAAAGAAAGTGAGGAAGGAAAGGAGGGAGAGAAGTAGGGAAGGAGGAAGAAAGACCACCTTTGAAGTTACAGTACCAAATAAAACTAAGAAATAGTATCTGAGCCAAAAGTGCTGGGACTGCCAAATGTAAACAAAACCAAGACTTCTGGGCATTTCATGAAGAACCATTATTAGGCCAAATTTGAGTTTTCAAAGGAAATGTGGACCTGTAGCAGCTCCTATGGAACCATATCTTGCCTTTGATTCCTTGCAGCAAGGCAGTTAATACATGCATTACGAGAACATATGGCCATTCTTTCTTCTCAGAAAGCTCAATAAATAGACAAAATGTTCACGCGGTTTCCATTCACTGAATGAACACTTTTGAAATGTGCACTGACGCTGCATGCTCCAGGAGAGAAAAGTAAGGAAAGATCACTCTCAGCCTCTCTCTTTGTCCTTATTATTACTTTTTCCCATAGAAAGTGAGGAGCCTTTCCAGTAGCAAGTCAACTTTAACCACAAATCCAAAGCCAAGTTATTACATCAGCTTTATCAGTAATGATGGTGTTTTAATTCATCCACTATCTGTGCCTTATTTCTTCATGGATCCAACCTTGGGAAGGGGAAAAAGTATATCTTAAGTTCCCGGTGCTGAAGTCTAGAAAAATAATAATGATCAATCTAGTGTTCTCATTGCATCACTGTGCACCTCGCAATTTAGTTTTACAGACCGTTCTTTGATTTCATAGCTCAGGCACCATGCTCTCTGTGAAGTATATTCTGGACCTCACACCTCACGAGGTTGGGTTAAGGGGTTAAAACCTAAATTGAGTGAAAAACTTGGATTAGGTCTGAGATTCCTCTTGCTTCCTCTGCTTCTCTCTACTGCAGCACTTAGTGCATTTTATTAAAACTGACTGTTTACTTTTTTTATTTGTCACCCCTGCTAGAGAGTGAATTTCTTTCCAACAGAGACAAGTTTGCTTGTTTGTATTTTAAGCTTTTAATATAGTGCTTGGCCTTCAGAGAGAATTTACTGAATCAAAATGAATTTCCGAGGCCTGGTGCGGTGGCTCTTGCCTGTAATCTCAGCAGTTTGGGAGGCCGAGACGGGTGGATCACTTGAGGTCAGGAGTTCAAGACCAGCCTGGCCAACATAGTGAAACCCCGTCTCTACTAAAAATAAAAAAATTAGCTGGGCATGGTGCCATGCACTTGTAGTTTCAGCTACTCAGGAGGCTGAGGCAGGGGAATTGCTTGAACCTGGGAGGTGGATGTTGCAGTGAGCAGAGTTTGTACCATTGCACTCCTGCCTGGGCAACAGAGTGAGACTCTGCCTCAAAACACACACACACACACACACACACACAATCCCTCTTTAACTTATCTGTCTAACATCTGACTACTCATCATATTTGATGTGATATCTGGATTTCATATGTTTGATATTACATGCTGCTCACCAGGAAGAACTACTAAATATGTTGTTCTTACCATATCAGAAAGCTGCAGGGGATTTTCTCTCTTGTTTTCTTCTAAGAGGTTAGGGACACTTGGTGACCCCAGAAGTCACTGTGAGAAGTATAATACTCTTAACCAGAAAGCTCCTTGGCCTTTGGAATTACTCGCCCACCTGTGGGATTCCAGCCTTAGCCTTCCTGTTTGTCTTGGTCCCTTAGGTGGACCTCCTGGGTTAAGACACTGGCTTATCATGACATCTTAAAGGTATATTTTGTTCCTTCTCTCCTCCAAGGGGAGGGTGGTGGAAAGGGTCCTAGATTATAAGGGGCATGCCTAACTAGCTGCCAGATATTGATCAATTCCTTTAACTCTTGAGGATAGGATTCTTCTTGAAGGGAATAAGATGGACTGTTTGATTCTTCATCTCTAAAATGATGGAATTGAAACTAGAAATTTTTTTACAGTTCCAAGATTTAAAAAATAAAGAGTTGATTTCTAAGATGCCTTTCTTAACTTATTCAGTTCACATATGTCTACTTTCTCTATGTCCTAAAGCAGTTAATATTCCATACCCCATAACTTCTCAGTTGATGACATATATTGTTTGGTAATGTTCACTAATCGTCTCTTGTATAAAAATCTTGTCATTGTAAATAGATTGTACAGTCTTTGAGTTTAGGAAACATATTTTCTGTTTTCTCCTATTCCTTACACATCAGTTATTCCTTTCTCTCTTTTCCTCTGCACCTAGATAACTGCCTAATCTCTTTGTTCTTTCCTCTAGATTTAACAGAACAATGTTTAGAGTTCTTCATAGCTTACAAAATCTTTTCTCCCATATTAGACATTTGATTCTCATCTAAATCCTGGGAATTAAGCATTAAATTATCTTTTTTTTTCTTTTTTTGAAAATCTGGAAGCTGAATCTCAAAAGTTGAGAGTTCCTTTTTCTCTTTATATCTGTTTACCTAGCTAAATGATAGAGCTGGAACTGGAAGTAGAACTAGATTTTTTCCCTTTAAAGTTGTGTTCTTATTATTTATCTTGCTTTATGATAAAATAAAATAGCAACAAAGACAAGAAAAAGAAAAATAAGATATAAGACATCAAGTTTTTTTTTTTTACCGTATATTACTTTTTTTTTTTTTTTTTTTTGAGACAGAGTCTCACTCCGTCAACAGGCGCCAGGCTGGAGTGCAATGGCATGACCTTGGCTCACTGCAACCTCCGCCTCCTGGGTTCAGACAATTCTCCTGCCTCAGCCTCCCGAGTAGCTGGGACTACAGGTGCATGCCACCATGCCCAGCTAATTTTTTTTTTTGTATTTTAGTAGAGACGGGGTTTCACCATGTTGGCCAGGATGATCTCGATCTCTTGACCTTATGATCTGCCCGCCTCGGCCTCCCAAAGTGCTGGGATTACAGGCATGAGCCACCACGCCCGGCCCATATATTACATTTTTGTGACTAACCGGAAGTGGTGCTATAAAATACTTGCAGACAAGGGTTTTCATTGGAGACTTAAATAATACAAAAGGAATGTATGAAGCACTATGAGTATGAAGCAGAATTTAGAAACCATTCTCACCTTTAAGGTGACATTACTGGTACAGGACAATAGCACTTCAACCTACAACCAACATGATGTGAATGTGATAACCTTTCCTTTATCTCAGGACTCCACTATTTGAGTAACATGTGAGAGGAGAAAAAGGCTTCTGAGAGACAAAAAATAACTTGTAAAAATTACTGGCCCTAAAGATCCTACACACACACACACACACACACACACACACACACACAGAGTATTTTTATGCCCTCAGTGCCTACTTACTTATATTTAGCTTTGTCACACCTTTCATTACCTAGAATTTCCTATCCCAGAGTAGAATAGAAATAAGCAGGATAGCAAAACTGTAGGAATCACTGGTAGAAATAGGCATGGTGGTTAGTGGCAAGAATTGATTATGTAACAGTAAAGAATAGGAGAAAAAACAATAATATAATTTGTAACTCCCATAGTTCAGAATTATTCACAAAAGGGCAGCACCGTTAGAGCCCCACATATCTTTTAGGGAGCTCAAGTTATTCCCTCACTCATGTATCCATTCATCTGTTCACTATTTTAGCAAGTATTTAAGTGCCAGGCACTATAACAATTCTGCATATATGAAGATGGGCAAACCTATAATTCCTGCTTCTGTGGTGCCCAGAGTCTATTGTGGGGCAAAAAGTAAGTAAACAAAAAATTACCAAAAAGGAAAAAAGAGTTAAGTATAAGAAGAATGTAGTGTGATGAAGGCACTGGGTGAATCTAACCCAGCTGGTGGAGAAGAGGGAAGGGAGGTAGGCAGGGAAATTGGTAGCAGAGTACGTTGTGAGGTAAGGAAACCAATTAGTTCAAATGTGGCAAAGGGAAAGCTCAAGCCAAACCATGGTAGCGACAGCTTCTAATCTGAGTAAATAGCTAAATAGGAATAAAAGAGGAGAGTGATGTAGGTGATACAGCTCATTTCATTGTGTATCTCAGTATTGTCTTCTAGGATTTGTCTTTGTGGAATCTTTCAACCATGAGGAAGTAACCACATTAATAAAGATTTGTATCATCTATAAAGACTCTGAAACAGAATTGGCCACCTGGGAAGTATGATTTTGAGGGTCTAACATTAGTTCTGCCTCTATGTCTGAAATCTCAGTGGTAATGCTTTCTTAAAACTTTGAAAGCCTTTGTTCAGATTCATTATTATCCAGTAGGTTTAACATATCCATCTAGAAGTGGTAGTTAACCCAACCACTAATTCATCAGAGCCTTGAGGTGAAGAAATAGCTAGCAGGCATGTGTTGGTCACGATGTGTATGTGGGTGGCTGGTGTTGTGGGGAGAGTTATCACTCAGGAAAGAAAAGGTGTTGATTCTTCATCCAGGATGTTACTAACTTCTCTTAGGACTTCTGAGCAAATATAAGGACTTGGGGGTGACTGGTAGGGAGTGAGGGGTGACAACAAAAAAGAAAGACCCAGAAAAGAGAAAAGTGGAAGGGTCAACATGAACCAGAGCACAATAGGAATATGCTTGCCTCTTTCAGGCAGGAGTCCAGATGAATCCAGGGCACTGAAACTGAAACCTCAGTCCACACCTCTTCCAGTACTTCACTACCATTAGTAAGAGTAAAGGGGCAGCCACAAAAACTGAAACAAGAGTAAAGAGGGAGTCTTTCCAACCCTCTCCAACAAGTAGGTATTATCTCATTTATCTGAGTTATGAGAAACCCAGATCCTCCTGGTCATATCTCATCTCTACACTGTACTCTCAGAAGAATCTGCACATTCTGCCTTCCTGTGCTGCTTCTTCCCAACTCTTGAACCCCTTCCACTGTGCCTTCTGGAACTCAAAATGATGACTGGCAAAAATCCCATCCCCTCAGCTTCCACTCTGAAATTTCTTTTACCTTATTTTTCTACGGAGGTTTTTCAACCTCAATACTATTGATATTTTTGGCCAGATAATTCTTTGTTGTGGGAGGTTGTTCTGTGCTTTGTGGGATATTCCACAGTATCCCGGACCTAGATGCCAGTAGCTCTTCTACCCCATTTTGCCAAATGTCCTGGTGGAGGGAAGGCCGAGTGGTTTAAAAATCACCCCCCCCACTGAATACCACTATGCTAATAGCACTGGCCTGTGCCCAAGGACACAGCTTTTCTTAAACCCTTCTCAAGATGTGGCTGATTTTGTTTCTTCTCCCCACCCTCTTACAATTGAGACCAAAATGGGGCAGGCAACCTCTTTGTTACTTACTGTCACATCAGACTGTAACCAGGTTGTGGGTTGGGACAGGGCTCAGCTCCCTCCCACAGTGGGATGTGCCCAAGGTTCTTGGGCTCTCATTCACCCAAAAATTGAGAGAGGGCCCTGATGGCACAGTGAGCTCATTCAAGTAAATATCAGACCCAAAGAGTTTTGCAGAGAGCGATTTATTAGGCACAGGGAGAGAGAGAGAGAAGTAGAGAGAGCTCCCACACTATCGTGGGAGGGGATCCCAGAGAGGGAAAATCTGTGTGCAGGTAAGGTGCAGCGGAGTTTTGACTTTGAAGTTATTCCTGCCCCATTCAAGTTCTCCTCCAGCGAGAGGAGGTCTTTCAAACTTCCTCTGGAGTGATTGATTCTTGACTCCGATGCTGGATTGGCTGTCTGTCCCACGACAGAGCTCCTCCTTCCAGGGCTTTTGGCGGTCTTTTTTAAACAAAGGAGCATACCTGAAATTTAACCTAGCCCGCACACGGGAAAGTTAGACAAACAACTCTAGTTTCTTGGGTGGGGAGGTGGATAGAGGCATGGCACTGGAACGTTCTTGCCTTTGAAACCAGCCGCTTGTGGACCTGGGAAGAGAAGTCAACGTGGTCCCTCAAGACCACTCTCTTTTCTTCTCTCCCTACTTCCCAAACATTCTAGCTTGAAATATTATGCCATGAGATTACGTCATTCCTCTACTTTTCATATTGGTTTTATCTTCTGATTTTATATGATTCTCCCATCATTTTTTGATTTTTTTTTTTTAGCTCCTGGCTTCCTATATTATTTTCAATGTTAGAACACATAAAAATGATTCTTCCAACACCCTGACCCTCAGTTTCTTGGATTCCTTTCCTCCAATAATTGTGTCCTACACTCTACAGCAGCGTCTCTCTCCATGGTCATATCCTAGACATTGTAACTACTAATACCTACAACTCTTCCCTCCTTGAGTTTAATTCCATGCTGCTTGTTCTCTCTAATCTTTCCAATCCGTTCATTCAGCTTCACTGAATCAGTGCTGGCCCTCTGAGAAGCACCCATAGAGATGCGATTAGAAGTACAGGAGATTTGCTTGGGAAAATGTCAATGAAGAAAAATGGGAAGGAAGGTTGTTAATGTCGGGAGAACCTTCAGATTGCAGTGCAGGCCCTGTGGAGGAGAAAGGGAAGGATAAAAGTTTAGATATGAAAAGTATTTGATTGCAATGAAGTTTTAAGAAAATTTTTGCATATCTGATTGGGGGTCCTTTAGCCAAAGTTGCCCATTGAAAACTCCTGCATCTTCCAGAAATGAGTCTGCCTTAATATCCCTCCTGCACTCAGTTATTTGTATGGAAATAACTCCAGCCCAGGCTGGAGTGCAGTGGTGCGACCTCAGCTCACTGCAACCTCTATCTCCCGGGTTCAAGCGATTCTCTTGCCTCAGCATCCCAAGTAGCTGGGATTATAGGCACCCGCCATCAAGCCTGGCTAATTTTTGTATTTATAGTAGTGACAGTGTTTCACCATGTTGGCCAGGCTAGTCTCAAACTCCTGGCCTCCAGTGATCCACCTGCCTCGGCTTCCCAAAGTGCTGGGATTATAGGTGTGAGCCACCACACTGGTCCCCACTTTCTGTAATTCATTGCTCAAATGTCACCTTTCAATGTAGCCTACCAAGCCACTCTTTTTAAAATTGCAGCCACCACCTCTAACTGCCCAATTCTTTCTTGTTTTGCTGCATTCCTTTTTTTTAATAGCACACATCACTGTCTAATATGCTATATAACTTATTTATTATGTTTATCATATATTTTTATCTCCTGCTAACTAAAATGCAAACTCTATGCTAGGAGCTATCATTTTCACCAATGTATCCTAGGCACTTTGATCATTACCCAGTAAATAGTAGGGTTTAATAAGTATTTGTTGAATTAACAATGAATACATGGTAAGCTGAATTTGGTGGACTTGTACATTTTGCCACAATTCATGCCTCCCTTTGATGGTGGTGGCTGTAAGTTAGGCATCTTTCATAGCTTTGCCTTAAGGCTTTGTGAAAGCTTTAGTCATTCACATATTCACTGAGTATCAATTAAAGATGTGGCATTGTTCTGATGAATATAAATAATTGAAAATAGAATCTTGCTAAGACTAAGCAAAATGAGCACATTTTCTCTGTCTTCCAAGAGAAACAGTATCTATTCATATGACAAAAGAAGATAGATTTCTATCTGGAAGAAATGTGCTGATTTTAAACCACTCTTCATAGCTCTACCAATCCTTCACTTTATCATTCATTTGTTATTTATTGAAAGCTCACTGTGGGCTAAGTATTTTGACTTTTGTGCAATCCCAGCCTCAGGCCAGTGTTAGGATCAGGGCTAGCGACAGGGAGGAACAGATACATGATTTTCTCCTGGGCATTCATTTAAGCCAATGTGATTCATTCCACAAGAAACAAACAAAAACCATAGCACATGACAAGAAACCTATGTTCAACAGACAAAAATATTCCTCTTCTAAAAGTCTTTCAGGTACAAACTTAAAGGTAAAAGAGCATAAGCCACATCTTTTGTCCAGATGCAATTTTGGGAGCTGCTCCTCTACCATTAAGTCCCTGAAGGAAAACACTATAATACATCCTCTGGTGATGATTTGGGTAGCCTGGTCCAACATTGTAAGTTATTTTGAAGTATGATGTTTTAAATTTCGTATATTTGAAAGTGATTCGGTAAGTTTAGTATATTGAGGTCAATAAAATATTAATTATATATTCTTTTTACATGCTGTAAGAGCTATACCTACACCTTCACTCCCTCCAACCTACCATTTCATATCTTTAAGTTGGCTGTTTAAAGTGTAATTTAATTGTTTGAAGTAATTAAAGTATAAAAATACTCTTTATATTTTAAAGTGATGAAAGTACTTTTGTCCTTTATAACCACTGGCTGTAACACTCCACTGTAACCGGGTTGCTGTGCTTCACACCTAAATGTGTGCATAAAAGAGGATTCATTTGCTCCAAATAGAATGAGCCAGGGCAACTTGAGCAGATTCATCAACACAGGTTAACAATCCTGACTGATCTCCTAAGAAAAAATTTCTGCAGCTTTTGGTGTTAAATCAACTGGACATCAGTTTTGCTGCCTGAAGGGTCAGGTGGCAGGAAACTGTGCTTGTGTGAGTTGGCAGCCAGGGGGCCCTGGGTCCAGCAGCAGGCCCTGGCCCATCAGTGGCAGGAGCTCTCTGGAAATTAAAACAAATAAACTAAAACCTGCCTGGACACTTAACTACTGCAAAGAAGCCTTCCTCATGTCTCTACCCAACCCACCAGGGGCTGTTTTCAATTTTTAGATTTGAATTTCAAATTCATGGGATACAGAGCAAGTATTGGCCAAAGTGTGCTTCCGTGTCATGACCATTTTCTGGATGCTATGGACAACGACACAAGATCTTCTGGCATCTTTCTGAGCCTTGATTTCCCAGAACTCCTCAAAAGGATGCATCCTGGTCAAGTGAAGCAATGAGTGCTGTGGTGTACGTTGGATATTAATGTTTGCTTCTTGCTTGAAGAAAATGGTTTAAATTATTCTAAAGCTAGTGGAAGGTAATCCTGAAAAAGGGTAGCATGCATTTATATTAAATAGTGGATGATTATATTTGCAAATAGGAGTGAAATGATCAGAGCTTTCATTGGGAATATGCCATGGGAGGTCAAAGGGCAATTACAGAGTTCTCTTTGAAGCTACAAAGAAGTCATTTCCTAGCTAGTTAGTCAACTAGTAATCAAGAAGCAAGGAAAGAAAGAGAGATAGTTGAGGCTTTGTTCCACATTTCTTTTACTGCATAACCTGCTGTTGCTATTGACAACTTGGATCTAAAAGAGAAAACGGAAGTTAAAGATTTGAACTTAGCTTTGGAATTATCATGTTCATCCTTGCTGCCCTAGAGAAATTGGCTTCACTGAGTCTTGAGTGTGTGGTTAGACCAAATTTCAGTTGTCATAGTAACGGAAACAGGATAATGTATTGAAGACAACA
This sequence comes from Cacajao melanocephalus, assembly GCA_963573385.1. Classification (NCBI taxonomy): domain Eukaryota; kingdom Metazoa; phylum Chordata; class Mammalia; order Primates; family Pitheciidae; genus Cacajao; species Cacajao melanocephalus. The sequence continues at coordinate 91,533 of CAUYLG010028865.1, forward strand.
ACAGCTTTGGGGTTGAACTGCCCCTGGTTCTGTCGTGGCTTGGTCACTATTATGACCAAGTTCTTCTATGAACCTCAATCGTTAGTGGTACCATGGGTAATGTAGTACCTAGTCCATAAATATTTCGAAGAATTACATTTCTAAAAGCATGAAAGACATGAATAATGACTAGCAATTGGTAAACTCTCCAAAAAGTAGCATGTGTTATTTTTAATATGGAGACAATGATATAACTAATTCAAGCAGTAAATAATGTAAAAAAATTACATTACTTTTCAACCGATGTATTTACCTTTCTAATTCTGAATTGGACTTTTTCATGCCTATGTTCATATAATTTGTAAGAATTAAGAGTCAGAGTGGGAATTTAGGCCTGCTAGTCCAGGGTCTTTCCTCTCTTCTGTAGCTGCCTACAATTTTCTAAGATCATAAGAATGGAAAGTAAAGGAATTATTTCCACATGGAGTAGTAGGTTTATACTAACACATGTAAAAGTATTCATTTCCCCCATATAATTGCCAGTACTTCAGAGTATCAAACTTAAATTTTTCTGTTTATTAGCCTTCAGGCATAAAACAATACCTATTGTTACAATTCATTCTAATTTGATAAGTAATGTGAAATGAGCCCCCCTTTTTCAGGCATTAAGTGAAGCAGGAAAAAAATGACTCTGTTTAAATGAGTCCATGTTAATTAAAAGAGAACTCTGAAGTAAATTCGTTAGACTTCAGTATATTTTGCTGGTGAAAAATCTATGTTGTAAATTGCTTCATTTGTTGATAAGAAATGTCAAGGTTACAGACTATTTATGACTCAGAGAGCTAAACAGAGGATGTGCCTGATAAATAATAAGATTGAGACAAAGTAAAACAGAAAAGTTGATTTGGTATAATACAGTAGACAGATTTCTTGTGTCAAGATTTTACTTTCAACCAATGTAAAGAGAACAAGAGTCTCTTGGTGTTCGTGTTTTACTCCTCATGTGTTATGAAACATTTTTTTGAAAAGTTTTTCATGTTTCATGAAATATGCTTACAAATTATGAAGTGATAAATCATAACTGGTATAAGAGCTAATACAATTTCATGAATGAGACTTCTTTAAAAATTTACATACAACTAAAATTATAAAACTCAAACATAATGTCTTCAAAACTATGAAACATCAAAACAGCACCTTTATTTTTAGATGACTTCTTTAATAAGCTATCTTTCTTTTACAAAAATGTAATTATAAAGAAGATACTTTCAACAGCATCAAAACTTAAACATAACATAAAATCTTGCCTAACTTTGAAACTAATGAGAATTAGCATCTTTTCAAATCTTCATTGACTATCCCTCCTATGTAAGAATTTTGAATGCGGCGTTTACCTAGGTTGTCAGCTTTTCTTCCTATTTGAATTGCATGAATTCTTTATACTTTTCAGTATTAATTAGTTATTGGCTGTATACATTGTAAATATCTTATTCTTCTATGGGACTCACTTTTACTTTTGTTTACTATAACTTTCCTCAATCTAAAAAAGATCCTTTACAAAAATTTACAGCTACTGTCATACTTAATAGGAAAAAAATGCTACTTTCCCCTTAAGATGGGAAAAAGGCAAAAATGTCTGCTCTCATCACTGTTACTATGTTTGAAATCCTAGTCAATGCAATCAATCAAGAAAAGTAACACAAGATATATAGATTTAAATGAAAGAAGTAAAACTATTCCTATTCATATACAACATGATTGCCTATATAAAAATACTTTGGAAGCTACAAATAATTATGGGATAAGTGATTATAGCAGTGTTTCAGGATATAAGTTCAACATACAAATATGAACTATATGTCTATATTATAGCAATAACAGTTGGAAACTAAACAAAAACAATGGTACAATTAATAGCTTTAAAAATGTGAAATATTTAGGCAATAATTTAACAAAGTATGTACAGAATTTTCATGCTGAAAATAACTAAATGATGCTGAAGTAAATAAATAATGGCCTAGATAAATGGAAAGATATTTCAGGTTCACACATTGGAAGTCTCAATATAGTAATGAGGTTTTTTTTTTTTTCCAAATTGATTTGTAACTATAACAAAACTTAAACTCCCAGGAGTATACATTTTATAGACAAATAAAGATGGTTCTAAACTTTATATGGAAAGTCAAATAAGCTAGTATAGCCAAAAGGATTTTTACAAAGAATAAGATTGGAAAACAGATATTAAGATTCATTATAAAGTTAGAGTAATAATCAATACAGGATGATAGTGGTGAAAGTACAAGCATACAGATAAATGGAACAGAAGAGAAAGTCCAGAAATAAACCTATACGTGTAAGTTCAATTAGTTTTTGATAAATGAAAAACAGTAATTAAATGGAGAAAGTCATCTTAATAAGCAGTGCTGGAACTATTGGACGTCTACAAGCAAAAACTAAATAGCAAATTTCCATATTACACAAAAATCAACTGAAAATGGATCATAGACTGAAATGTAAAATTTAACACTATCAAGTTATTTTTTAAAATTAATTAATTATTTATTATACTTTAAGTTCTGGGGTACATCTGCAGACCATGCAGGTTTGTTACATAGGTATACATGTGCCATGGTGGTGGTCAGCTGCATCCATCGCCTGTCATCTACATTAGGTATTTCTCCTAATGCTATCCCTCCCCAATCTACCTAGCCTCCCAACCCCCCAGGTCCCAGTGTGTGATGTTCCCTTCTCTGTGTCCATGTGTTCTCATTGTTCGAAACCCACTTATGAGTGAGAACATGCAGTGTTTGGTTTTATGTTCTTGAACACTATCAAGTTCTTAGAATAAAACTAAGAGAAAGCCTTGCAACCTTGAGCTAAGCAAAAAGTACTTAGAAATAACACCAAAAGCATGGTGCATTGAAAAATAGATGAATTAGAATTTATCAAAATGAAAACTTCTGCTCTGAAAAAGACACTGTTAAGAAAATGAAAAGACAACCTACAGACTGGGAGAAAATATTTGCAATTACATACCTGATCAAGAATTTCTATCCAGTATATATACAGAACTTTCCAAACGCAACAGTAAGAAACCAAACAACCCAATACAAAGTTGAGCAAAAGATGTGAGCAGACATTTCCCCAAAGAAGATATTCAGAAGGCGAATAAATACAAGAAAACATGGTCTGTGTCATTAATGCTGTGGTGCATCTCTACAAACGGATTTTTTTAAAAGACAATACCAAGTGCTTACAAGGATGTAGAACAACTGGAACTTTCATACATTGCTGCTTTTCGGAATGCAAAATCTTACAGCTATTTTGGAAAATGGCTTAATAATTTCTTATAAAGTTAAGCATACATTTAACCAGTGATCTTGCAATCCCATTCTTATTCACTCTAGAGGAATGGAAAATCTATGTTTAGTCAGAAAGGATACACAAAGCTTTGGGCAGCATCATTCACAATCCTCAAAAACTGGGAACAACCCAAATGTCCTACAGTGAGTGAAGAATAAAACGACTGTGGCTCAGTTATATAATAGAATACTCTTTACCATAAAAAGTAACAGGCTATAAATATATACAACATGGATAATCTCAAATGCATTATCCTGAGCAAAACAGGCAATCCCAAAAGGTTGCATATGGTATGTTTCTACTTATATGACATGCTGGAAAAGAAAAAATTACAGAGGCATAGAAAAGATCATTGTTCCCTAGGGGTTGGGATGAGGAAGTAGTTACTGCAAGGTGTATTAGGGTTCTCTAGAGGGAATTAATAGGATAGATGTGTATATGAAGGGGAGTTTATGAATGACTATTAGCTCACACAATCACAAGGTGAAGCCCTACCATAGGCCAATCTTCAAGCTGAGGAGCATAGAAGCCAGTCTGAGTCCCCAAACCTCAAAACTAGGGAAGCTGACTTCAGTCTGTGGCCGAAGGCCCGAGAGCCCCTGGCAGATGACTGGTTTAAGTCCAAGAGTCCAAAAGCTGAAGAACTTGGAGTCTGATGTTTGAGGGCAGGAAGCATCCAACAGGAGAGAAAGATGAAGACCAACAGGAGAGAAAGATGAAGACAGCAAGTCTAGTCCTTCCATGTTCTTCTGCCCACTTTGTTCTAGCTGCGCTGGCAGCTGATTAGATGGTGCCCACCACATTGAAGGTGTGTCTACCTCTCCCAGTCCACTGACTCAAATGTTAATCTCCTTTGGCAACACCCTCACAGACACACCTAGGAACAGCACTTTACATCCTTCAATCCAGTCAAGTTGACGATATTAACCATCACACAAAGGGACAGAATGAATGTGATTTCTGTCCCTTTGTGTGATGAAACCATTCCATTTCCTTATTATGGTTATATTTACTACAAGAATATATCCATGTAGTAAAATTCATAGAAATGTACATCCAAAGAAGTGAATGTTACTGTATGAAAATCTAAAAATTTTATTCAGCATTTCTATGCGTTTTCAGTAGCGAGACAAGATCAGCATCAGGGAAATCCATTCTGTGGCATTAAGTCATGTTTTTATTGCTTTTGTAATAAAACAATGTAACACAATAACAGTTATTTTTTATTGTCTTTTTTTTTTAAAAAAAGACAATTACATTGGCAATACTTCAAGCTAAGAACCAAACATCCAGGTACAAAGATGAGTTTGTATTGCTTAATAAAATTCTCTGTGTTTTAAACTTCAGATAGGAATGAGATTTGCCTGTTTTGCCACTTATAGGGACTAGCATAGAGCCCACAAACAACAAGTTCTTAATAAATGCTCTTTATAACATCAATCAATAAATGACAGTGTAAACACAGACCTACTGACAGTGGGAGAAGTGGCAAAAGCCAAAATCACAATGCAGAGCATGCAGGATTTGCTTAAATGACGTGTACCCATATAACAAGAGCAAACAAAGAAACATCAAATTTCCTGCCTTTTATTTTTCTAATTCTCTTCTCCGAGTCAAAATCCTACTCATTGTTTAAGGTTCAGATCGGATGTTATTTCTTCATAAAATCTTCTGTACCCTCTTCACCTCACTTTGATTATTCTCTTATTTGAATACTAACTTGCATTCTGACTTTGAGAGTAACCATATAGCCCCTTGTACAGCGTACTCTCTCATGCAGCTATGTCTTATCTCTCTTCAATGATTGAAAACTCATGGATAATGAAAATCTAATTGAATATGTTGTCATGTTTTTTCTGAATTCTTCTCAGTACCTACATGTTACTAATGCCCCTGGAAGGCATGAGTGATGTCTCCTCAGAGCCGACACTCTGCAAAAGTACTCATGCCTCACTTGCAAGTTGTCAGGGAATGTGGCTTTGCTGAAGCCAAGGGGTTGGGTACATAAAAGGAAAAAATTGAGGTAGCCCCATGTTGTCCCGAAATCTCAGAGGATGGCATCAGGAACTTCCTAGGCAGCACCCAGGCCTCTAAAGTTTCATTGTTAGCATAGCACGGGTATCCAGCATGGGCACTTGCACCATGGAAGAATGATTACTTGCTCTTACCATCCAGACTTTGTTCAGGAACCTCAGTTCATCCACAGAAAAACTCACTACTCTGACTCTACAGAATGAAAGCAACAAAAGGGGAAAGCTTGTTTTACTCTAAATGAGAAAATGTTAGATTGCATTGAGTCCTTTTCAAAGAAGTGTGTCAAACCATTAATGGAATTACTCATTTCCTTCAAGGAAAGAGTATCAGTGCAGTTTCCCTCTAAGTTTTGCTTTCTCCTTCAGACAGCACTCCTAATAAAAAAGGTTTACTATCATCAAATTGATTTAATCAGTGGATTTAAATGGTGCTTGACATTGAACCTAGTGATTATGACTTTGCTGTATTTATGTGTTTAGTACATTTGCACGTGGTGTGCTTATTAAACAGACCAAATAATTTGCAGCAGAGTTGGCGGAGTCTTTGCAAGCTGAAGGAAGTATATAGCATTGTTTCCCTTTGCCTGCATTCTTAAGTGCCTTATTCTTTATAAGGTTTAGAGAATAGAGTTTTGCATTTATGTGTGAGCTGATGATAGGCTTGTTTCTGTTAACTTCATGTAACATTTATTTTTCTCATCATGAGAACCTTAGTTTTTGGAATTTTAAGATATTCCTGTTTCAGAAATGGACATGGCTCTGAACTCACTAAGGCTTCCATTAGAGAAAAAGAAAGAATGCTAGAGAAAAAGAAAGAATGCTAGAGAAAGAGAAGTGGCCAGAACATAAGATATTTCTCTGATTCTATCCATACTCGTTCTTTAACTCCTACCTTCATAGGAAGCCATTCCTGATCATACCAGCTTATATTGAAATCTCACACTACTAATGGTCAGTACCCTGTAATTTGATACTGCCTTCCATTGCTTTAAGGTGGCTGTTTTGAAATTGCTTTCAATGACTCAAATTTGGGTTTCTTTTATCGGGGTTGAGGATATGCTGCTCACTTTTTCGTGTGTCTCCCACAGACCCTGGTGCAGTGTAAGCCTTCAGTGGCTGCCCAGCAAATACTTAGGTTGCTGGCTCCTGAAAATGGCTTGTCAATTTTCCAACATTGGCACAAACACAGATGGTCGTAGATGCTAAAAATTTTGATTTCTCATCATTAGAAAATCAATGTGGTTTTTTTGTGCTTGGCCAGGGGGTCTGTCCTTTTGACCTATAGCATTTTCACAGTTGTTTAAAATAGAACATAACTGCCACTTTTGACTCCATGAAATAGTGTACTTCCACTGACCTTATTGGTTTTGCCTAGTTTTGAAGGAAATAGAAGCAACTGTGGAAGGTCCAATAATTTCTTCTCTTCCATAGAATCAATGTATCTAATAGCTGTTTTCTTCAGCTGGCCAGCATTGACTTCCCCAACACAATAAAGAGAGCAGAGATCTGTCTAAGAGGGTCCTGCTGGTAATCGAGTATCGGTGGAGGGTCTTGGCAGACCCCTGACAAGCACAAGACTTTAGGTACAGCCTGTCCCTCCTGCCTCTTCCTCTTGCTCAACCTTGTCATCCAGCAGCCATGTAACTATGGCTTTCGCAATTCCATCCTCTGCAGCCACCCCTGTCCAGTGTTACCTTCCCTGGAGGTGGCTTCCTCCTTCCTGGGCTATAGTCTCATAAAGATGGCACAACCCTGTAATCAGTTTGTCTTACCCTCTGAGATAGTTCAGAGGTCTCTCACTTTTCTTGAAGGAGTGCTACTGATGAGTTCCCTGAAGTCTCATGATATTTGATGTAAGAGGTGATGTAAAAGCTTTAGTCTTATTTGAGAATCGTAATGATGGCAGGTGGCCACTTTGGGTGGTGCTGTGGACTAAATGTTGGGGTCCCTTCCAAAATTCGGACATTGGAGCCTTAATTCTCAGTGTGGCGGGCCTTTGGGGGTCAGGCTTCTGAGGAAGGAAATCATAGTGGTAGAGCCCCCATTATGGGATTAGCGTCCTTATAAAACGATGAAGGAAAGGGAGCTCTTTCTCTCTTCCATGTGAAGATACAGAAAGAAAGGGGCTATCTACAAACCAGGATGAGGGCTTTCACCAGGAAATGAAGCAGCCAACACTTTGATCTTGGCCTTCCCGGCCTCTACAACTGTTAGAAATAAATTTCATTATTTAAACTAGTCTATGGTATTTTTGTTATAGCAGCCCAAACTAACTGAGGCAGGCTGCATTACTCTCTGAGACCCCTTTAGGTATAGGAACTGATGAGTTTGGTGACCTATTAGTGATTTACTATCTACTGATAAAGTCACCCCTGCTGCTTTCTGCTCATCTTGGCCTTTCTGTTTCAACAATGGTCTCCTAAACTGTCCTGTCTAGATATGACACCTGAGACTGGGGGCAGCCACTGCCAGACCCTGATTATAGCCAGCCTGATGGCAAAGCTGACACACAGAGCATGGCAGCATGAGATAATGTCCTAAAAAATGAGATAATTTGATGTCATCGTGCGTTGCAGTCAGCCAGCCTTGGAGCTCACCATACCTCTGGACTGTTTGATAGGTGAGAAGAGCAGTTTTGCATTGCTTATACTGTTTTGAATTGAGATTTTCTGTGACTTGAAGCTGAAAGCATCACTTAGGCAGTTGCTTAAGTGAAGGTTGGTTATAAGAGCTTCTACATTTGCCTACTGCAAAGGGTTCTCATGAGAATCTGATGGAATTTGATGATGGATAAATAGATATAGAAAATGTGGTATGTGTTGGTGTGTATATTTACACATACACATGCACACACGCACACACACACACACATTATGTTAGGCTATTTTTGTGTTGCTAAAAAGGAATACCTGCAGCCAGGTAATTTATAAAGAAAAGAAGTTTAGCTCACGTTTTTGCAGCCTGTACAAGCATGGTGCTAGCATCTGCTGGGCTTCTGGGGAGGCCTCAGGGAGATTTTACTTAAGATGGAAGGTTAAGTGGGAGCAGGCATATCACATGGCCAGAGCAGAAGCAAGAAGCTGGAAGAGTGACAAAATATATATATATATATATATATATTTCGAGACAGAGTCTCACTCTGTTGCCCAAGCTGGAGTGCAATGGCACAATCTCAGCTCACTGCAACCTCCACCTCCCAGGTTCAAGCGAATCTCCTGCCTCAGCCTCCCAAGTAGCCGGGATTACAGGCATGCACCACCACTAATTTTTGCATTTTTATTAGAGATGGGGTTTTACCATGTTGGCCAGGCTCGTCTTGAACTCTTGACCTCAGGTGATCCGCCTGCCTCGGCTTCCCAAAGTACTGAGATTACAGGCATGAGCCACCATGCCTGGCTGGTACCAAATACTTTTAAACAACAAGATATCATGTGAACTCAGAGCAAAGAGCTCACTTATCACCAAAGAGACAGCCCAAGACATTCATGAGGGATCTGCCTCCATAATACAAACTCCTCCCACCAGGCCCCACCTCCAGCACTGGAGACCATATTTCAATATGCGATTTTGAAGGAACACATATTCAAACCATATCATCTGTACATACAGATATAGACACACATAGTGAAATATTGGTTAGCAATAATAGAAAGAAATCTTGCCATTTATGACAACATGGATAAACTTGGAGGACATTATTCTTAGTGAAATAAGCCAGAAATAGGATGACAAATTTTGTATAATCTCACTTATATGTGGAATCTAAATAAGCCAAATTCATAGAAGTAGAGAGTAGAATAGTGGTTGCCAGGGTCTACAAGAAGAGAAAAATGTTGGTGAAGAGGCACAAAGTTTCAGTTAAACAGGATAAATAAATTCTGGGGATGTAATATACAGTAATGTGACTATAGCTAACAGAACTATATTATATACTTGAAATTTGCTCTAAGAGTAAATCCTAAGTATTCTTACCATAATAAGAGAAAATGATAACTATATGACGTGATGGATACATTAATTCACTTGGTGATTATTTTACAATATATAATATATCAAAATAGCAAATTGTGTACTTTAAATATATACAAATTGTATTTGTTACTTATACATCAATAAAACAAAAATATATATTCTTTTAATTATTGGTCTGCACAAGTGCACGCTCAGGAATGGTACTAGGCAGTAGAGGTCCAATCCCTGCTGACACCAAGTTTGTAGTCTCAGGGAAGAGACAATATTAAATAAATAATTACGCCCATATTTCCTTTTAAATAATAAATATTTTCTAAACATACAGTGTAGACTATTTGTATGATGACATTAATACCTTCCAGCCTCAAAAGATAGATCTTGCTTTTGAAGGGCTTGTGGGTCTCACATGTGACATAAAACATGTCCGGATGATAAACAGAAAGTTGGAGGGAACTCAGAAGGATGGACCAAAAAAGGAGGCTTTACCATGGTAGAGGGGGAGGGTCATGTTTATTTTGAGATATTTACATATTCAGAACCTTTTTAAAAAAATTTGGGCCAAATCATATCACTGCATTTTTAGGTGCTGGCAGGTACCAAAAACGTAAAGTGATAGAACATTAATTTTTAATAAATCCTCAGGAATAAATGTAATAGCTCATCCATGAAGGATGACTGTGTTTCTTTCCCTTATGACGAGACCTTGATAATATATTAATGAGCGGCATAATGCTTACCCTTCAAGGGTGACATGCTCTATATATATGCAAAAGCCACATCACCCCACACTGAACTTTGGATAATGTCCAATGTCCTCCCTCTATCCTGGTGTTGTGTCTCTCATATCTGTTTGCTAGGTACTTCCTCTGGCACTGCTTGGGCATAAATAATAACATCTGGAGGTTGAAGAATCTAACCAGGTTCTGCTGATTGATCAATTAATCAATGTTTATTGATTACCAGAATGTTCTATTAATTTCATTATGATGTCTAAAGGGAAATCCATTGCAATTTAACAAAAAGACATTTGATAGTTTTTGTGGTAATTGAATTTGTAAATTTATTAGCTTTCAGTTGTTTACTTCCAATATAAGTAATTAGTATTTCATGTTACTCTTTTAAATGGGAAAATGCTTATGGGATCATTTTAATTAAGGAGAATATATTGATTTGAAATGAAACCTCTAAAAGCCCTGAGTTTATAATTGGGTAATACCTGTGTTATCAAAAATGATGTACTCTGATTACATTCATATTTCTCCAAAATCTCATTCCTTGACACGGAAGATATGAGAATCGGTGCTTAAATGTCGGCTGGGGAAGAATGCACTACGGTGCAAAGAAATCATTAAGTACTAGCTGAAATGTCCACTGCAGCAGTGAACATGAAATCTGCATTGTGGTCTCTAGGCAGACAGGGATTTACTAAGATAAAGGCAGAAAAGGTAAGAAAAGTCCTAGTGCTCAGTCAAAGAAGGAGGAAGGGGATGTTGAAGAGGCATACAGAAAAATAAAGCTGGTGTCCCTGTGCCTGGGCAGAGATCACAGATATTGGAAGGCTTCGTTTGTAACAATGGACAGAGGCCCCTCTAACTTAACAGCAAGGAGAGGACTAGGCCTTGATTTTAGAGGTCTTCTAATGTGGGACATGGAAGAAAGTCCTTCATCCTCCTGTAATTTATGTGTGCTAGTGACCCTAAGGTGATTACAGAATGGTGATGGGACTATGGGCCAAGTAGATCAGAACCCATTCATTTGGAAGAAACACATGCAAGACCCAGAGAGTAGGGTCAATCAAGGAATGAGTATCGGGGGCATGAAGCCAAAGCAAGAAAGGAAGGAAGCTCCAGCACTGCATTTCAGTGGTAAGGAAATCAGGTGAGAAGCCGTAGCAGGTTAACTTCTGGGCCAGGTGAAGTGGCTCACTCCTGTAATCCCAGCCCTTTGAGAGGCCAAGGCAGGCAGATCACTGGAGGTCAGGAGTTCGAGACCAACATGGTGAAATCCCCATCTCTACTAAAAATACAAAAATTAGCTGGGCATGGTGGCAAGTGCCTGTAATCCCAGCCGCTTGGGAGGCTGAGGCAGGAGAGTTGCTTGAACCCAGGAGATAGAGGTTGCAGTGAGCTGAGGTTGCTCCACTGCACTCCAGCCTGGGCTAAGGAGCAAGACTCTATTTCAAAGAACAACAAGAAAGAAGGTTATTTCCTGAGGGGATGGACGGTACCAGAATTGTTAATTAAGTATTCCCAGAACATAGAACAGTGCTTGATGTATTGTAAGTCTATGTGTTAATTCACGTGGGTGAAGACCCCACTGAAGAAATTGGACATGGAGAGTAGGCAGGCGAGGGTATCCAAGTGAGCATACAGACAACGAAACATTTCATGTGGCTTGTTTTTTGACTTCCATAAGTATTTTGTATTTTTATTTTTTACTGCTTAGAATCTGCCTTAAAGGAAAACATTGCTAGATTTCTACCTGGATCATTTCATGAAATTCCACGAGAAAAGATTTGGGACACCTATGATGCTATTACATATGATATGTTATCTGATAATTTCTTAGTTTAATAGTACATCAAGGGTGAGGGAAATGTACAGATTGAGAGAGGAGAGCTTGGTGGTTTTGAAATGGCCACAATTACAGTATGTGGGCTATGAATTAAGGAGAAATGCTGTCTCAGACTCTACCAGGCTTTGTGTGTTTGCATTTAGGTCCAGCTTTATTTACCTTTAATGTGAGGCCACATATGAAAGCTATTTTAACATGTAGTTCAAGCACTACTTGTGATGTTTTTGTATTTTTATAAGGTAGCTTTATTCACAATAAAATGATCACTATTCTAAGTACTTTTTTTTTTAGATGAAATTTTGCTCTGTTGCCAAGGCTGGAGTGCAGTGGCTCAATCATAGCTCACTGCAGGCTTGACCGCCTGGGCCTAAGCGATTCTCCCATCTCAGCCTCCTAGGTAGCTGGGACCACAGGTACACACCACCACACCAGGCAACTTTTTTATTATTATTTGTAGAGATGAGGTCTTACTGTGTTGCTCAGGCTAGTCTCAAACTCCTGGGCTCAAGCAGTCCTCCCACCTTGGCCTCCCAAAGTGCTGGGATTATAGGCATAAGCCACTGTGCCTTACCACTAAGTACATTCTCAAGCACAATTTTTTTTTTTAATCCTTCACTTAAAGTACTTTCTTTTGGACAAGACAAAGTAAATTTCTTATTAAGTTAAATTTAGATAATGCAGGATAATTGCTTTGGTGTTTCAAGATCCTTCCAAACTTTAGAATATTTTCTTGCACATGTATAATTTTAACAAATCGAAATATAGTCATGCTTTGCTTAACGACAGAGATAATGTTCTGAGAAATGCATCCTTAGGTGATTTTGGCATTGTGTGCACATCATAGAGCACATAGATGACAGAGCCTACTCCACACCTAGGCTATATACAAAACTGAACAGCGGGTAACTGTACTGAATACTGCAGACAATTGTAACACATTGGTGAGTATTTGTATATCTAAGCAGTAGAAAAGAAGCTACATTATCAATTAAAATGATGAGTTTGGCTCAGTTGCCTGGTGCCTGGTGGCTTCAGCCACACAATAGCAGGAGCTAGAATTTACTCCCTTTTGAGGTTCTCTTTTGCTTACCTGCTGTCACCCGATCCCCAGCTGTGGCTTGAGCTCTGCTGTAGAGTTCTGTTTGCTTTTCTGTGGGTCCTTACCCTTAGATATCTAAACAAAGAAAAGGGACAGTAAAAATACAGTATAAAAATTTTAAAAATTTATATACCTGTAGAGTGCATTTGCCATAAATGGAGCTTGCAGGACCGGAAGTTGTTCTGGGTAAATAAGTGAGTGGTGAGTGATTGTGCAAGCCTAGGACATTCCTGTATAGTACTGTAGACTATAAACACCATACATTTAGGCTACACTAAACTTATTAATTAATTGTGCTAGAACATTACAATGGCTACAACATCACTAGGTGATAGGAATTTTTTCAGCTCCATTATAATCTTATGTAGCCACCATCATATATGTGGTCCTTCATTGACTGAAATGTCGTTTTGCCACTTGTGACTGTACTAAATACTAGAGAAGTAGTATAGAAAATTAGAACATGCTGAAATGTCGTGACTCCAGTTCTAGTCCTGTGTCATTAACTAGCTGGGTGATCTTGACCAGGCATGTCACCTTTCTGGGTCTCACTTTTCTTACCAGGTAAATTACACAGTTGAACTAGATCATTGTTTTAGATCATTTCTATCTCATTCTGACAGTCTACAGATAGAGTCTACAATAGATTTGCCCAATGGAAAGACATTTGTGAGCCACAAATATAATTTAAAGTTATAAATGTACATGTAGCCATGTGAAAAATGTAAGAAGAAATGGGTGAAATTGATTTTAATAATACTTACATTACTTAAAGCAGCGTATCCAAAATTCCATTTTTTCAACATTTGATCAATATAAAATTATGGAGTTATTTTACCTTTATTTTATCATACTGAGCCTTTGAAATCCTAATGTATATTTTACACTTACAGCATATCTCAGTTCTGACTGGCTGCTTTTTGAGTACTCAACAATCACCTGTGGCTAGTAGCTATTATATTAGACAACTCAGGTCTATAGTATTAAGCTAGAGAAAAACTTCCATTAAATGGAAAGAACGCTTTCTTGGCAACATTTGTGACATATGAAAACTTTTGTTTTAGAGTAGAAAAGAAGCAACATTATCGATTAAAATGATGAGTTTGGCTCAGTTGCCTGGTGGCTTCAGCCACACAATAGCAGGAGCTAGAATTTACTCCCTTTTGAGGTTCGCTTTTGCTTATCTGCTGTTACCTGATCCCCGGCTGAGGCTTGAGCTTTGCTGTAGAATTCTGTTTGCTTTTCTGTGGGTCCTCACTCCCACTATGGTCACTACTGTCCTAAAAGATCGCATGGCCTCAGCAGAGGAGTGTGCAGCAGGTGCTGACCTGCTTACTCTGGTCTCACCTCAAGGATCTCTGCTGCTCATCCTTTTATTCTTAACTTATCCTTAGCAACACCAACATGTGGCTGCTGTGCGTGTGCATTACACGTCACTCATAGTGTAAACATATCTTGAACAAATTAAACCTTGTGGTGGGAAGTTGAAGTTGGATGATACATAGGACTGTTTTCAAAGTCAAAAAGAAAAAAAAAGTAGGAGTTTTCTCATGGTAGAGCTGCCAGATAAAGCACACAATGCTCAGTTAAGTGTGTGAATTTCAGATAAATAACAAACACTTTTTAGTGTAAGCATGCCCCAAACATTGCATGGGATATACTTACACTAAAAAAAATCATTGTTTATCTGAAATTCAAACTCAACCAAGTATCCTTTCTTTTTTTTTCTTTCTAAATCTGACCACCTTTCTTCATGGATAGACTCAGTTCAGTTGTGATTGATCCTCAAAGTGACAGTCCCCACTTTTTTTTTTTTTTTAATGTTTCACTGTTAATCTCATACCCTTCAAGAAAGCCTTTTTACGCTTTAGATCGGTCTTCTGCTCAGTCATTTCTTCCACTATTTTTTGGCGATAGCAATTCACAGCAGAACATTTTCTAGGGTCTAATATCTTCACATACAGGTCACCGAAGACCTCTAATGATACCTTTTATGGGCTTTGAAATTAAAAGTCCAATTGTGTTTGGGTAAGTACTTCTCCCAGTATGAGTTCAATACATCACGGCTTCTTTCTTCCATCTTCCAGCCTCAAGACCTAGTCTTCAGAAAGAGGTCTTTGAACAACACACACACGAATAGCATATGCACAAAGAACACTCCAAGCAGTAATTCTAAGAAACTGCAGTCTAAATCCATAATAATAAAGGAAAAAAGTGACTTCCTAAATTAACGTAGTCTGTAAAGATTTCACTTTCCAAATGAAGAAAGAACTTTTTCTATTATTATATGAAGCAGTTTTCACTTTACTTTCTCAGCCACCAGCTTTCAAACTTCTCAGTGGTTAACTTGAACCAGAAAAGGAAGTCTACCTACTGGTTTACCTGGACCAGACCCCATAGGGTGTTTTCTCCAAACACAGCAGCTCTCTTCACAGCTGCTGCTGCCTCTCTCACCAGGACCTGCAACCACCTGCCTCAGGCACACACATATACCGAGGAAGACGAAACAGCTGCAGTTTTAAAGTAGCTCTTCTTTCTCATTTTTGTCCTTGTACACAAGGAATTGTTGGTAAGTTTGCTCCAAAGTAGAGGATCTGAGTCAGGTTAGATTTCCTTTGTATGGATATAGGACTAACTCCAGGCACAACTAAGGAGTAAGGCCAGCACTTTCTTTTGAGGCAGAGTCTTGCTTTGTCCCCCAGGCTAGAGTGCAGTGGTGCAATCTCAGCTCACTGTAACCTCCACCCTCTGGGTTCAAGCGATTCTCCTGCATCAGTCTCCTGAGTAGCTGGGATTATAAGTGCCTGCCATCGCACCCAGCTAATGTTTTTTTTTTGTATTTTTAATAGTGTTGGGGTTTCACTATCTTGGCCAGGCTAAGGACAGCAATTTTGTCTCTCCTCTTAAACTCTTTACATTTCTCTACATACTCACCCTACTGGCCTTCATGATTCTAGCCTCTCAGTACCCTCTGTGGTCTCATCACAACTAATCTCTGATACATTATTTACACAGAGCCAAGTGTTACCATATAAAGGTTCATTCATAACAGGAGTTTGCAAACTTTATATTGTGAATGCTTTTTGATGATCTGATGAAGATGAGGAATCCTTTTCCTAGAACAAGTGCCTACAGAAACATGCACGTGTGTGTGTGTGTGTGTGTGTGTGTGTGTGTGTGGTGTAATGGAGTATTATTATTATTTTTTTAAGAGATGAGGTATTGCTCTGTTTCCCAGGAAGGAGCGCAGTGGCCTGATCGTAGCTCATAGCAACCTCCAACTCCTGGACTCAACCAATCCTCCTGCAGGGAGGATCCTCAAGCATCCTGAGTAGTTAGGATCACAGGCATCTGCCACCAAGCCCAGCTGATATTTAAAACAATTTTTTTCGTAGAGACACACTCTCATTATGCTGCCTGGTTGGGCTTGAACTCCTGGCCTCAAGTGATTCTCTTCCTTTAGCATCCCAGTGTGCTGGGATTATAGGTGGGAGCCACTATTTGTGTCTGTGAGGGACAGTTGACTTAGTATAACAACATTAAGAAATGGTAAGAAGAAAGTAGTTGATAAAGCAGGAGAATTACATTTTGTTCATTCCTAGCCTGTGCTTGAAAAGTGTGAGTTTCTCTTGTATTGCAAAATACAGCTTGGGTTCTTGAGTCACTATTTGAAGCTGAGACTGTGATTTAATTGAAAAATAAACTCTATTTTATTAGGCTGGAGAGATTAGGGCTGGATTGATATTGATGAAGCGCCAAACTGAAAGTAGTGTTTAGAATATGGCCCAGAATCAAGGCTAGCGCACTGGGAATGTGGACAGCTGAGCTGAGGTATTGGGTAGCTTCAGGGATATGGCATTGGGTAGAATATAATGAAGGAGGAATCACTCTTTAAGTTTGTGTTTTCTCTTTAACTTTCACATCCCCACAACCCCCTAACCTCTTTTCTCACTATTCCTCTTGCCTCTATTTATCCTGATTGAAAAATCTCATGACGTGTTTGACCTCCTGAAAGAATAAATTGCTAGTAGGTGACAGTTATGTTTCTTGAACCCTTGATGGCATTCTTTCTCTTATGCTATGGATAACTCCTATCTCTGATTAGCATTGTTACAGTACCATGTCTATTTAGCATTCCTGCATCCTTATCCAAATGTTTGACAATGTGATATTCTGATGTAGCTTCCTGAGCTTCCATTTAGGTGTAGACATTCCTGAAATACAGAGTTGCCCTTTTCCCCAATACTTCCTTCTCTATGCAGTATCTTTTCCCTTCAAGCTGGATATTTTCTCATTCTACCATCATTTGTCAGCAATCCTGCCGAGTCTCAGTGACATTTATGATGTTGTATGGATTTAATTGGGTTAAATGTCTCAAGTTCATTTTATTCATTACCCATACTTCTTTCATTGCTATAGTCACTCTGAAGATGTCAGATTTACCCTATGATTCTATTCTCTGTTATTTCATTTTATAAATTACTTGGCATCTTCTCCATTGCTTCTTTCTCCCCCCTCCTACTAATTTATAACTAATAACCTCCAAGGGCAGTGTTCTATAGTGCAAGCTGGGCATTTCCCACTCCTTTCTCAAGTTTCAATTGAAATCTCTCTTTATCTTGTTGGCATGTGTACTAGAAAACATATTCTTCTCAGGTCCCATGAGACAAACTCTATTCCTGCCAGGAGCACTTCATTTTGGTGTCATAAGTCACGATCTAAAAAAAAGCATATTACTTTCTTTGACACAATCTCTATAGCCAGCTGTTCATGTCTCATAACCTCTAGCTGATTCTAAAGTCATGACCTTTAACTGGAAACAGAAATGAAAAGTTCACCTTTAGCCTTCAGCAATTTTGGTTTTAGCATAATAATTTATGAAACCTAGAGACACTTTTGCCCATTTTTAGTAGAATAATTTGACCCCACATAATTTACACATGATACCGATATCTGTTATATCTGTTATGATTAGTTGAAAGGAATTATAACATGAATATATAAAAAGCATTGTATACAATGAATGGCTGTGAGTTGTAGGTTCCAGTTGGCTAAGAGCTGAGGCTAGGATAGGCTGCTTCGTGGAGTCAGTAAACTTCAATTTCTAATAGTGCTTAGCCTAGTCCACTTATATGTAAAGTTCTATAACTCTCATTGAAAGATAACTTGAGCCTTATTAATAATTAGGCTTCAGAGAGTAACAACTAAGTTTAGTGGGCAAGAGAGAGTAGTGGTCATAAAAGCTAGACTGCAGGTGGATGATGTGTTCAACTGACCCTCAATGAAGAAAAAAGCCACCTGAACTAAGAAAGTTATTAGGCATGACAGTTCAGAATAATCAACTAGGCTTGACTGTGGGAAGAGAACAGAAGGTAGTCACTAAACACTAGGTAGAATGGAATTGATTAGCTCAGTTTTCTTAGAGGCACTTATCTACCCAGGATAGATGGGGACTCTAAGCTAATACTAAAATAACCTTATTATTATGGGGCATACAAATTCTGTGGTTGTTTACAAAAGGGGATTTCCCTTTTGCATGATTGTGTCAGCACCTGAGATCAAGAGATAGTGGAAATGTACAGGGACTATAAATAGCAACAGCAAAATCAAAAACAGAACAGCAACAAAAGCTATATCAACATCATTATGAGAACAAATAATTCCACTGCCATTAAGTCTACAAGCAAAGGCAATGGTGGACAATATCTGAGATGAATGTCAAAGAGCTCCCAGAGCAGAAGGGAAGCATAGATTCTAATTTTTAAAAAAGAAAGATTTGTTTTAATCAGGTACAGTAAGATGGCAGACCAGAGACAACTGCCTTTAGAAAAAGAGCTTGTTACTCATAGTTCTCAAGATGAGAACGTGTACCATGTCACACAAGGCCACATGAGAAGCCACAGGCTTAGTCAGGAGGCATAAGGAAAAAGGAGGAAGCGTGGGTATGAGTCTTGATTACTTTAGTGGTGAAAATTGTAGGTAGGGGTGTCTCCAATTAGGCAGGACAAAGCATAGATGTTGGGGTTTGTAGTTAGTAAAATATTAGTCTGTTGGCATGGCCCTATAACACTGTATGCCAAAATGTCAATCACAGAATCTCAAGAACAATTATTACATGCAGTAGTGGTGCAGATTGTCTGACAAACACTACTTTGGTGTCTTTGGAAAGAAAACAGAAGAGGAAGGAGCTGAGAAGATATAGAAAAAGTGGCCTTAGGAAAAACAGAGAGCCTCTCACTGTTGGGAAAGAGAGAACAGTTTGCTTACACTTGGAAACATGTGAATTAATAGAGACTTGATGAGGTCTCTTATTTAACAAAGACATTTTGCCAGTATTGGACTATTAATGGATCAGCGCCGACATTTTGAAAGTAGACAGACCCTAGTACTAATTGAAGAACATAAATGTTAAGGCATTTATCCCTTGAAGACACAGATGAAAGTAGGAAGAAAAAAAGGATTTTCTATAACTTGGTGAGCCTGCCACAATATGCCAAGGAGAAAGATGTTTTCTCCCTTTATCATAGGGTTAGCCATTCTTGTAGGTATCAGTATTCTCTGAATATTCATAGATAGTTTAAATTACTACAAATTGATACAAAATGAAGAATAATATATAAAGAAAAATGTCCTGGGACTGGAAGAATAAACATTATAATAATGTCAAGTTAATGTAAAATGTTAACACAGTCAGGTTTCTTTTAATGGAGATAAGTTATTTATAAAGTTAAAATGGAATAATAAGCATCCAAGAGTAGTTATAGAAACAAAAAAATAGAAAAATAATATGTGGGTGCTAGCCATATCAAATATTAAAACATATGATAAAACCTCTATAATTAAAATGACATGATTTTTGTTCATGAACAGATGAAAAGCAAAGGGTACAGAATCAAAATTCTAGAAACAGACAAAATGCATATAAATTTTTTATGTTTAATAAATGTGACATCTCAAAACAATTGAGAAAATGTAGACCCTCTAATACAAAATGTTGGGACAATTAGTAAAACATTTGAGAAAGATCTTTTTCTCACTTCATCCATACAGAGAAGTTCCAAATGACACAGTGGTATTAGTATAAAAAAGAATAAAAGCATATATGTCATCAGAAGAAACCATAGGCAAATACTTTTATAACTTAGGAAATAGGAAGATGGGAAAAAGTCTAACCATGACTGTGAGAGCTACATTCCTTCTGTAGGCTCTGTTCCCTGTCTTCTCCAGCTTTTTAGAAGCTGCTGTGTTCCTTGGTTCATGCTACATGCCTCTGACTTCTATTTCCATGTTAACATCTCCCCTGGCTCTGACTTTCCTGTCTTCCTCTTATAAGGACCTTTGTGATTAAATTGAGTTCACCAGGATAATCTCCCCATTTCAATATCCTTAACTTATTAATATCTGCAGAGTCCTTTTTGCTATGAAAATACTAACTCACAGATTCTGAGACATGGGTATCTTTAGGAGGCTACTATTCTGCCTACATAGTCTTTTCTCTGACTCTCAAAGATTCACAGCCATCCCACATGTCAAATACATTCATCCCATTTCAGGGTTCCCAAAAGTCCCATTACAGCATGAACTCAAAGTCCATACTTTCATTTAAATCTCATCATCTCAGAGTCCCAAATCTCATGATCTAAATCAGGAAGGGGTGAGATGTGGACTTATATAATACTAAAAAAGAAGTTATCTGCTTCCAAAATACAATGGCAGAGGAAGGCAGGCATAGAGTAGCAGTTCCAGACATTTCCTTTAAAAAAGGGAGAAAATTGAAGGGAATAAGGAGACGTTGTTCTTAGGTATTTTGAAATAACACTGGGCAAACTCCATTAGGTTTCAAGGCCTTTAATTAAGCCTCTGTGGTTTAACACTCTGACCCTTGGGCTCAAAGCCCCACCCTTAGAGTCATTCTTTATTTTATATGAAGGGCAGCATGTATTTTCCACTGAGTTGTTTTATCAGCTTGTTTCCTGAATGTTGCAATTCCAACAAGGCAGTTGACAACCTTTTTTTATTTTGTCCTCTCTCTGTCCCTTTTGATCCAAGCTGGCAGTATTTCTGTTGGTATAAAATTCTCAAGTACCTTGCCTTTCAAGTATGCCACAGGGATTCACTCAATTAGATGAGAGGCTCCTCCATAGATGTATCCTAGACAATCTCTCCTGTATTGTGGTTTGTGGTTTCCATAGATGTATCCCAGACAGTCTCACCTGTATCGTGGTTTTTGCTGAGTTGACTGAAAGTTTCTGTGAGTAATGAGCCTAACTACATATATATTCAATGACATGGATGAATCTCAAATGTGTTATGGTGGGTGAAAGAAGCCAGGGTCATTTATATAACATCCTATAAAGGCAAAACTACAGGGATGCAGAACAGATTAGAGGTTGCCAAAGGTTGCAGTGGGGTGGTGGTGGGAAAGTTTGATTGAAAAAGGTAGCAGGTAAAAGGGAATGGTGTTGATGGTAAAGAACAATATAGTATTGGAAGTTCTAGCCAGAGCAATCAGGCAGGAAAAGGAAATAAAGGGTATTCAATTAGGATAGGAGGAAGTCAAATTGTCTCTATTTGCAGATGACATGATTGTATATTTAGGAGACCCCATTGTCTCAGCCCAAAATCTCCTGAAACTGATAACTTCAGCAAAGTCTCAGGGTACAAAATCAATGTGCAGAAATCACAAGCATTCCTATACTCCAATAACAGACTTAAAGAGAGCCAAATCAAGAACAAACTGCCATTCACAATTGCTATAAAGAGAATAAAATATCTAGGAATACAACCAATAAAGGATGTAAAGGACCTCTTCAAGGAGAACTACAAACCACCACTCAAGGAAATAAGAAAGGACAAAAACAGATGGAAAAACATTCCATGCTCATGGTTAGGAAGAATTAATATTGTGAAAATGGCCATACTGCCCAAAGTAATTTATAGATTCAAGGCCATTCCGATCAAGCTACCTATGACCCTCTTCACAGAACTGGAAAAAGCCACCTTAAACTTCATGTGGAACTAAAAGAGAGGCTGCATAGCCAAGACAATCCTAAGCAAAAAGAACAAAGCTGGAAGCATCATGCTACCTGATTTCAAACTATACTACAAGGCTACAGTAATCAAAACAGCATGGTATTGCTACCAAAGCAGAGATACAGACCAACGGAACAGAACAGAGGCCTCAGAGGTAATGCCACACATCTACAACCATCTGATCTTTGACAAACCTGACAAAAACAAGCAATGGGGAAAGGATTCCCTGTTTAATAAACAGTGTTGGGAAAACTGGCTAGCAGTGTGGAGAAAGCAGAAACTGGACCCCTTCCTGACACCTTGCACTAAAATTAACTCCAGATGGATTAAAGACTTAAACATAAGACCTAACACCATAAAAAGCCTAGAAGAAAACCTAGGCAAAACCATTCAGGACACAGGCATAGGCAAGGACTTCATGAATAAAATAACAAAAGCATTGGCAACAAAAGCCAAAATAGACAAATCAGATCTAATTAAACTCCAGAGCTTCTGTACAGCAAAATAAACAATCGTTAGAGTGAACCCATTCAAAAGTGGGCAAAGGATATGGACAGACACTTTTCAAAAGAAGACATATATGAGGCCAACAAACATGAAAAAATGCTCATCATCACTGGTTATTAGAGATATGCAAATCAAAACCGCATTGAGATACCACCTCCTGCCAGTTAGAATGGCGATCACTAAAAAAATCTGGAAACAACAGATGCTGGAGAACACATGAACACAGGGAGGGGAGTATCACACACTGGAGTCTGTCGGTGGGGGCTAGGGTAGGGACAGCAGGGGTTAGGGAGGTTGGGTAGGGATAACATGGGAAGAAATACCAGTTATAGGTGATGGACGGGGAGGGAGGCAGCAAACCACATTGCCATGTATGTACCTATTCAACAATCCTGCATCTTCTGCATATCTACCCCAGAACCTAAAGTGTAATAAAATATATACAGTAACAAAAATAAAATAAAATAAATGAACTGTGTTCATGCAGACAATGGAATATAATTCAGTGCTATAAATAAATGATCTATCAAGTTAGGAAGACACATAAAGGAAATGTAAATGCATATCACTAAGTTAAAGAGGCCAATCTGAAAAGGCTACATACTGAATGATTCCAATTATATGGCAATCTTGGAAAAGCATAACTATGGAGACAGAAAAAAGATCAATGAGTGCCAAGTGTTAGTGGGAAGTAAGGGAAGGATGAATAGCTTGAGCACAGAGAATTTTTATGGCAGTGGAACTACTCTGTATGATACTATAGTGGTGGATATATGTCATTATATGTTTGCACAAACCTATAAAATGCACAATATAAGAGTGAACTCTGTTGTAAACTGTGGACTCTGGATGATAACATGTCACTGAAGGTTCATGAACTGTAACAAATGTACCACTTTGGTGGCACATTTACACATACATAGCTGTTAACCACCTAGGAGCTATGTATGTGTGTTGACACAGGGGTGTTCATTTCAGAGTTGATCTATAAAGATAAGGACTGAAAACTGCGGGGTGCATAAGATTGTCTAGGGAGGGTGAGTCACATGAAGTAAGAAGTGTTGAGTACTTCCAACATTAAGTGATTAGGTAAGGGTAAAAGAAATTACAAAGGAGACTGAAAAGGAGTAATAGAGACTTGGAAAACCACAGGAGACTGGTCCCTGAGAAAGTACACAGAACCTCAATGATGCAGGACTCCAAATAAAATATGGACTTAAAATTACTTATTGGATTTAGTAACAGTGTGTTATTTTGGACCATTCTGAGCATCGTTTTGGTGAAGAAGTGCTGATATATAGAAGAAAATAAGTAGAGAAGAAAATGTCATAATCAGAGTGGGTTCAGGAGTAAATGAGAGTTAAGAAAATTTTAAAAAATAAAGCCCATATTCTGAAATAAATGATACCAAATTTAAAAGTATGTACTTTTAGGACAAATAGTTGCATGATATGGAATACAGTTTACAGGAACTCTTTAATTAGGAATTACAAAAATAGAGTTCCTGAATTCATCCTGATCTAAGCCCAGGTAGCACCTTTCTTTTGTTATCTTGTTTTCATATTACTAAACATAGTTCATGTTTTTGCATTCTACACCATCCCATTTTCTGAAATCACCAAAGATAATGCTAATTTTACACGTTCTTTGCTTTTCTGGTTATAATTTTCATCACTTTGCCATCAGACTTTCTGCCTCTGCCTCACTGCATTGTTAGCATATACTTTTCTCTTGTTCTCATGTTTACCTGTATTTTTAAACAGTAATGCACAACTCCAAGCAAGTAGGAACTAAAAATGAAATACGTTCTTTATGATACAGTTTCTTTTAAGTACAAATACTCTCCCACATGGTGGAAAAGGGAAGAGTTTGATGGAGAAAGATATTGTAGATTTCTGCAGACTTAGATGAGAAAAATAATCTTCTGGTTAGAGTATCATGTAAAAAAAAAACTTCTTTATTCCAAAACCCAAATGGATTTATTGCATACTGAATTATATCACAAATGTTTTCCATGAAAAGTAATAGTCTGTGCTCAAAAATGAGATTTGTCTGAAACCTTGAATCTTTGCTTGTAAACTGTATTATATCCATTAATATAAGTTGCATTTATGAGCTTACATTCATTTAGTGGTCTGCTAGCCATTTTGCGATCAGCATTTTCAACAAACAGGAAAAGAGACACTGCTTGCAGGTAGGCAGGTGATGGCTCAATTTCAAAACCAGCATCAAGCTTACCAAAGGTAGTGATAGAGAACCATAGTCAGAAGTAATTCCAGTAATAAGACAGCAAATAGAAATAAAACATAATTTTATTTCATGCAAGTCCCATTTAAACCACCATTTAATACATAGGAAATGACACTATGAGGCATTCTTTAGTTATAAAAAGAGATGAGTCTTTCAAAATAATGATAATTGTGAAGGGCTTGTATTCTTATTCCCCTAGTACAATATATAGTTGAACAGCCCACCATTTCTTTCCTTCCTTTTTCACCTCCTTCATTTCTTTTCTTTTTTCCTTTGTTTTTTTTTTAGATGGGGTCTTGCTCTGTTGCCCAGGCTGGAGTGCAGTGGCTCAATCTTGGCTCACTGCAACTTCCATCTCCCTGGTTCAAGCTATTCTCCTGCCTCAACCATCCCAGTAGCTGGGACTGCAGGCATGGGCTACCACACCTGGCTAATTTTGTATTTTCAGAAGAGACGGGTTTCACTCTGTTGGCCAGGCTGGTCTGAAGCGCCTCACCTCGTAATCTGTCTGCCTTGGCCTCCCAAAGTGCTGGGATTACAGGCCTGAGCAACTGCACCTGGCCTCCTTTTGCTTTATTTATCTGCTTCTATCTTACCCACCTCTCAACTTCTCTAATATCTCCCTCCTTTTTTCTCTTTCTTTCCATTTTTCTTCCCTTCTTTCTTTCCTCTTTTCCTTCCTTCCTTCCTTGCTTCCCTCTCTCTCTTCCCTCTCTCCCTCCCTCCCTCCCTCCCTCCTTCCTTCCTTCCTTCTTTGCCCTCCTCCATCCTTCCTTTTTTTCTTCCTTGTTTCCTTTTTTCAACATTATCTTTTTTCATTATTGAAGTCTGCTAATTTCTTAATACCTGCTATGGACTGCATGTTTCATTCCCCAAAATTTTGTATGTGGAAGTCCTCATCCTCAATGTGATTTGGAAGTGAGGCCTTCAGGAGGTAAATAGGATTAGATTAGGAGAGTGGAGCCCTTATGATTAGATCAATGCCATTATAAAAAGAAGAAATCTGAGTTCTCTCTCTCTATCTACATGTACCAAGAAAAGTCCATGCCAACAAGTACACAGTAAAAAGATGGCTGTCTGCAAGTTAGTAGAGTCTTCACTAGAACCCAAATTTGCTAGCAGTTTGATCTTGGACCTCCAAGCCTCCAGAACTGTGAGAAATATATGTCAGTTATTTACCCAGTCATTAATTTCCAGTCTATGGTATTAATATTTTATTATAGCAGCACAAGCAGATAAAGATAACATTTTCATAATATTGGAGGTTGCTAAATTAAATATTTTACCATGATTAGTATGAACCACTTGATAGATGGGTAAAGGCTTTTTTCCTTAAAACAGAATATAGGCAATAGCAATGATAAACATAATAAAAAATATTATAGGGGTAATAGTTTTATCATTAACATGGAAAATTGAGATTGCTAAAATATCATTATAGTCTTGATTTTCAGACTATTGAATAGATGTCATGTTGATGACGATCAAAAACTTTATTGACAGAGGTCTATTCCTTCAGGTAGAACAGAAAAAGGGTCTCCCTTTGGTAAAAGGGATGAAATATTTTGGGCCAGTAGATTGTGCTGATAATTTTCTCTTTAAGTTTAAATAAGCTGTATTCCCCGATCTAGAAATAATATTAGTCACATAGTAATATTATTACTAATTTAATAATATAATATTATTATTATTACTATGTGACAAATATTATTTCTAGATAGGGGAATATAGCTTGGGCATCAATTATTTTCTATGTGATGATAATTATTCCAAGAGTTTCCATATATTCTTAAAATAACCAGACACATCTCACAAATGTCTATGCAAAGATTTTTTTTTCTTGAAATTACAAGCATGCATGGCACAGTTTCTTCTAAGTGGAGGGTGAATATGTTTACAGATTTTTAGTATCTGTAATCATTACACAAGAGAAACTTAAAAGAAAATAAAATTCCCTTGATCAGGTTCAACATCTTATTTACTTATTTCAAAAATGTCAGTGTAACTCTACTCAGGTTTCACTGTGGTAGGCTCAAAAGCAAATTTAAGCATCAGATGTTTGTAATAAAGTGCTCACTTACTTAATATAGCAGAGTAAATAAGGTATTTTGCTTTGTCAGTGGGGAAAGATTCATGAACTCTGTACTTGAATTGATCTCTGAAGCTCCATGTAACCATGATACCTTGATAGAGCCATTAATAGTTCAAACATATTTTATGAGTGAGTTTCACAGAATGCTTTTAGGAATGAATACAATGATCAGCTAAATCCTGATGTAAGTTAAGAACTTCAACCATGTGTTGGTTAGATAATACATTGCTACAAAATTATTTATATCAGGCATATGGAAATATAATCCTAGGAAAATGAAATAAAGTAAAATAAGCTTCATTTTTTAGTGTTTTGGCATAAAATGTTCCCAGGTTTTGTTTAATAGATTGAAAATTTAACATTTAACGTTTCCTCTTAAAAATTGAATCATTTTTTTTCCCCAAGAAACATTCCCAGTGACCACTATAGCAATAATAAAATAAAGTTTTAGAAACATAGTTAATTTCAAATATAACCCAGGAAAGGCAGATTTTACAACCTCCAAATTGGACATATTAGACTGGATGTCTAGTATTTGCTGATCTGGCTTCTGCATTCACTTCCACTAGTTCTAAAAATAAAGCAAAATTTTCTTTGGGAAATCATTTATCCCTATTCTTAACCATGCTGTTTGGATACAATTCATTCATTCATTTAAGAATTATTGAGTGATTTATAGGTGCTGGGCAGTATTATAAAATCAGAAGATATAAAAATGAATGGAAGAAAAAAAAAAAGGCCACTTCTCTTTTCCCGTAGGTGATAAGAGCTTGCAAGGTAAAAGGTGATGTTTGATGAATTATATTACTAAGAGAGGTTCTTCCACTGGATTTCAAAGTGTTGAGATGTGAAAACTAGAGCTTCATCAGCCATCTCACCACCATGTAAGGAGCTAGCCCAGTAATAAGGAAAATAGAAAGAAGACAGAGCTAAAAAATTTAGATTAAAACAGACAAACCAAAAAAGGAAATCTTACGGCATTTTCTGATATTCTAAATTAAGCTGTTTCTAAAGCTGGAATTATTCTTGAAGATATGTTAGCCTGTAAATTTCACTTGTAAGCTATTAAAAGCTAGGTTTTCTCACACTTGTAAGTGAAATAATATTAATTTCTGCAGCAAAATTTTTTAATGGTAAGATAAAGATAAACAAGTTGATCAATATCTTCTTGTTGATGTCTAAGACTTAATGAAAAAAGTTAATCTGCATTATTTGTGTAAATATCTATTATAATAAAAAATGCTATTCATGGAATAATAATATATTTAGAAATCAATTATGTTTTATTTTCATCTTCACATGTGAAAATTGAGTGAAAAGCACTGGAAATTTCTTTTGACTATTTATAAGCAAGAGGAACAATTTGTCAAACTAGATTTTAACCCCTCAAAATTAAAATAAACTTCAGTGTTTAAATTTCTATTGCATTGTACAATTTTCTATTATTTATTCCAAATCTGTGATTTGCGTTGGCAAAATTAAAGCTCTTAAAATTTTAAAAAACATTCATCTTTCCATATCTTTGCACCTAGAATAAAATGATGAGACTCAAATTACACCTGTAAAATTTGTCCCTCAAATTAACTACTTTTAGATACATATACATTGTTAAACCTTTGATTTAATGTTAACTTCTTCAATTCTCTGGCCTGTCTGTAGTCTAAAGCTCCCTGTATGTTAGTGCCTCCTTAAATTCCTTGCAGATCCAAACAAAAGCTGACCACATATTCAAGAATGTATTTTGTCTGCCATGCACAATAAGTCTACTATGTGCTACCTCAAATTGTACAGTCATTCAGACTCTCAGAATTTTTTTTACTATCTATCCTCGAACAAAGTTGGATCATGTATTACTGTATATTGAAAATTCTGTTGACCTTTATATCTTGAATTAAAAATTGTAGAATTTAGAAACATCGAATTACACATAAAATGGGACCACTGGTGAAATTGTGATTACAAAATTTTCCGACATACTGTTGTTTCCATTTACAACATAAGGTTCGTTGAATAAATGTTCTGAATGCTTACCATAATATTTGCATCTTGCTTATAACAAATTGCTAACCGGTAAGTTTATGAGGTAACATATGGGTCTCAGTTCTTTAGTTGGCGGCAGTTAAACAAATCCTACATTTTTACACATAAATAAATGCTTGAGAGAGAAACTATCCATTTTATGAAATCATATGTCCAGTTGGATGTAGGTCAGGAAGGACATGCCAGTGTGTTAGTAGCCATAAAAACCTGCCCCATGCTAATTACTATTTAGTCGCAGGGGTTGGTTCAGCTAGCTGTGCATACGTTATGGCCCATATGTACAGACCTTCCCATTTGTAGAGAGGCCAGATGGGCCCTCTTGAAGCAGGAACCTTTCCTGCTACATGGATTAACTATGAAAAATTTAAATTGCTTGTTTTTTTAAGAAAAAATAAATAAAATAATTTACTTGAGGGCCCATATTTTTTATAGTTACTAGAAACTTTTAATTCAGAAAGAGCAGCAAATGCTGTTTGCTCATGCAGAATTTTTGCCAGTCATTCATTGTTTTCACTTTGAAATACTCATGAAATCATTATTCTATTTCACAGATTTTTTCATATATTGTAGATTAACTTGTTTGAACTAGGTACTATGAAAGGGTGTTATATACACTGATGATTAAGGTTTACTATATTAAACAGTTTAATATGTATATTATATATATATACGAGTTCATGTCTCCAAAAACAATTTGAAATTGCAGTTAATTTCTGTGGAAGAGTAAAATACTAAAATTTCTCTAAAAACAGAATGTATAAAATCATTATTGTTAGAAATAATATATTTGGAAAAATATTTCAGGCCCAAAAGTACATAAATAAAATACATATTATCAATTTTTGAAGCAAACATTATACTCACTGTATCATTCTATGGCAAAATAACATGAAAGAAGATATTCTTGGCTTACTTCCTGCCATTAAATTTGAATATAGCAAAATATTATTCATGTAAAATATGAATGTTATATGAACAAAATTTTATTCATATAAAATAACCTGAATTAATATTTTCCAAGTTTTGTGTCAAGAAGTATTAGTCTTAATTAGTATACAGTGAATTATAAATTTTATGTTTTTAAGGTCAAATGACTTATTATTAACCAAATCTGAAAGCCTACAATTAAAGTAAACTTACAAGGATGTCCTATAATATATAGCTATTGAAATGTCAGCATCCTCAGAATCTTCCATATTGTATACTCAAATTTAATTATAAACAGATACAATTTTTAAAAATTTCTATGGGGAAAGCAGACAATTCAATTATCCTACCCAAAGTAGGTCACCAAGCTAAAGAAAATAAAATTCTAAATGTAAAATTCTAGTTAAAATTTGAATGTTTACCAAAATTCTATTAATTACCTTATTAAAATTGTAAATTATTAGATATAATAGTTCACTATTACACATTAAATATTTTAATATAAAGTTCAGGAAATACAAATAAAAATTGATTAATTCTGATAGCTGCAAAGAGCTTTGTTGATAGGCTTGGAATATAAAATTTATAGATTTCAAAGAGGCGTATAAAAATATGAGTGTTAGAGGAATAAAAGAAGATGCAGGAAAGGGAGCTCCCAAATTTACAAATAAGACACATCTAGATACTTCTGTGATTGTGTAAAAATCTGTTATGAGAGTTTAAGTACCTATGAACTTTAATGAAACGTTGTGACATTATTTTCTGTCCTTTAATCAGCAAGATGTCTATTTCTTGACTATTATTTTAGAGAATAGGCTAATGAAATACTACAGCCTTCCATCAATGAATGATTTTCCTGTAAAAATAATATAAAAGCAACAATATATTCATGAATCAGCTATTGAAAATTCTATGTGTAAAAAGAACCTTATACATCTTTTGTAATATGAAAATTTCTTTACTGATAATTGTGTCCCCAAGTTAGCTAAGGCAGGTAATGAGGTTGTTGTTGTAAATGTAAATATTTCTTTATCCTTTTGATGAAGAAAATATTTTTGTTTTATAATATATAATTATGATTTGATTAATAAATTTAATCAGCATTTTAGTACCTTCTCATTAAAACTAGGAAAATAAGTTTTTGTAATAATTTTGTTTACTTGTATATCACAGGAGGAGCATTTTACACCAACAATTTTTACATCAAACATGTCTTATGTTAGGAATAATAACGACCAGAATTCACTTGTTTTTCATCATCAGCACTATTAATCTTTTGGGCCATAATTTGTTGTGAGGAGCTCTCCTGCACATTATAAAGTGTTTAGCAGCATTCATAAGCTCTAACTGCTAGAAGCCAGTAGCACTTTGCCAGTTGTGACAACCAAAAGTATCTTGACATTGCTAAATGTCCCCTGAAAGACAAAATTAATCCCAGTTCAGCACTGTACTAACCATAGGTGATAAACAAAATTTTATATATTTCAGGTTGAAAGAAGCCAATAATATTATAAAATATATAAAAATATTTTATGAGGTTGTTGTTTCTTATAAATTTGTTTAAGTTCCTTATAGATGATAGATATTAGACCTTTGTCAGATGCAGTTTGCAAAAATTTTCTCCCATCTGTAGGTTGTCTGTTTATTCTGTTTCTTTTGCTATGCAAAAATTGTCCAGTTTAATTAGATTTTACTCATCAATGTTTGCTTTTGTTCAATTGCTTTTGGTATCTTCATCATGAAATCTTTCCACATGCCAACATACTGAATGGTATTGCCTAGGTTGTCTTCCAGGGTTTTCATAGTTTGGGGTTTTACATTTAAGTCTTTAAACCATTTTGAGTTAATTTTTGTATATAGTGTAAGGAAAGAGTCCAGTTTCAATCTTCTGCATATGGTTAGCTAGTTATCTCAGTGCCATTTATTGAATAGGGAATCCTTTCCCCATTACTTATTTTTGTCAGGTTTTGATCTTTTGTTGAAGATCAGGTAGTTGTAGGTGTGCAGTCTTATTTCTGGGTTCTCTATTCCATTGGTCTATATGCCTATTTTTGTACCCATACCATGCTGTTTTGGTTACTGTAGCCCCATAGTATAGTTTGAAGTCAGGTAACGTGATACTTCCAGCTTTTTTCTTTTTGCATAGGATTGCCTTGTATATTCAGGCTCATTTTTGGTTCCATACAAATTTTAAAATAGCTTTTTGTAGTTCTGTGAAGAATGTCAGTGGTAGTTTAATGGGAATAGCATTGCATCTATACATTTCTTTGGATGGTATGGCCATTTGAATGATATTCTTCCTATCCATGAGCATGGAATGTTTTTTCCATTTCTTTGTGTCACCTCTGATTTCTTTGAGCAGTTGTTTGTAGCTCTACTCGTAAAGATCTTTTGCCTCCCCAGTTAGCTGTATTCTTAGGTATTTTATCCTTTTGTGGCTATTGTGAATGGGAGTTTATTTATGATTTTGCTCTCTGCTTGCCTATTGCTGACACATAGGTATGCTCTTGATTTTTCCACACCGATTTTGTATTTGAGACTTTGATGAAGTTACTTATTAGCTTAAGAAGCTTCCGGGGTGAGACAATGCAGTTTTCTAGATATAAGATAATGTCACCTGCAAACAGGGATAGTTTGACTTCCTTTCTTTCTATTTGTATGGCCTTTAATTCTTTCTCTTGTCTGATTGCCCTGGTCAGGACTTCCAATACTATGGAAATAGGAGGGGTGAGAGAGGGCATTCTTCTCTTGTGCTGGTTTTCAGGAGGAATTATTGAACAGACACTTTTCAAAACAAGACATACATCTGGCCAAGAATCACGTGAAAAAAGCTTGACATCACTGATCGTTAGAGAAATGCAAATCAAAATCACAATGTGATACTAACACCAGTCAGAATGGCTACTATTAAAAAGTAAACAAATCGTAGTTGCTGGCAAGGTTGTGGAGAAAAGAACGTTTTTACACTTTTGGTGGGAGGGTAAATTAGTTCAACCATTGTGGAAGACAGTGTGGCGATTCCTCAACGAGCTAAAGACAGAAATACCATTCAGCCCAGCAATTCCATTACTGAGTATATACCCAAAGGAATATAAATCATTCTATTATAAAGTTGCATGCACATGTATGTTCACTGCAGCACTATTCACAATAGCAAAGGCATGGAATCAACCTAAACACCTATCAATGATAGACTGGATAAAGAAAATGTGGTATGTATACACCAGAGAATACTAGGCAGCTATGAAAAAAAATGAGATTATGTCCTTTGCAGGGACATGGAAAGAGCTTGAGGCCATTACCCTTCATAAACTAACTCAGGAACAGAAGATTAATTACTGCATGTTCTCACTTATAAATGGGAGTTAAATGATGAGAACACACGGACGCATAGTGGGGAACAACACACAGTGGGGTATTTCAGAGGATGGAGAGTGGGAAGAGGGAAAGGATCAGGAAAAACACCTAATGGGTAGTAGGTTTAATACCTAGGCAGTGAAATAATCTGTATAACACGACAAGGAGAATCTTGGTGTTAATAATCTTGGTCATTCAGAACCATCAGTAGCCTTTCTCATGAAGGCAACTAACCTTGTGCAGCACCCCAACTGTTACAAGCTGACATTTAACTAAAACCTGAATTTTCTATCCATCTACAGAGAGATCTGTATAAAGTATGATCTTCATTCTCCTTAAAATTACAGAGGAGTCTATTGGGAATAACACAAATGGCCCCGTTCTTACACTTTTCAAACAAAACATCTATCCCATACTTCTGGATATCTTCCTTAACTATATTCTCAATTATTTTTTGAGGAAAATGAAAGCCACCTTTCTGGTGGTGTGGATGCACAGGACAGATTGGAGTGACTCCAGAAACTATGACTAGAAAATTATTTGAACTGAACTGGTAATTTGAATACATACCACCCATCCAGGAGGCCTTATTAGAGGCAGTCATCCTATGCCTTCTAACTGATATAAGTCCCACTTAGGAGCACTCATCAATACTTTCTTCTGCCCCTGAGATTAAATGTCTTGCATAGAATCTAGGCATGAACTTGCTTCCCTCCTGAAAACCTTAGGAATGTATTTAAGGGAACATCACAAGTGGATGATGTACTCAGATGAATGTGCAAATATCTTCAAAGTGGGCCAGCATTAGTTACTCAGGATAGTGCTGGAGCAAGGGAGATTCTCAGAAGATAACACACTGCTTATTTATGCATGTCCTTTTGGGAGTTTTCCCTACCTTGGGAATCATACAATTAGAAAAGATAGTATGAAATTTGTTTCTGATTTCAGTTGAAGTGATTAATGATACTACTGTAGTTATGGAGGCCATTTAAGTTGCATTATCTTACTGGAAATGGTTGTTATAGGTAATACAATTTGTCCAATCTTCCTATTTTCAGGCCAAGGCAGTGTTTATGTAATTGTTAACATACCTCGCTATACTAGGATTAATGCCTCAAGCCAAGTGGAAAGGTTGGTACAGAAATATAAGCATAAGCCACCTTGTTTTCTAAGGTAAAGTCAAAAGTGTTACGGAATTTGGGTTGGGTCTAATAACTATGATTGTATTATAGTCCCATAGGTGGGCCTCATCCTGTTTATAAGCCTTAACAGGCTTGTAGTTTGCTTAACATCACCCATACTTAAATAAAAATAATATAGTGATTAAACAGCCTTGACCTGGCTATGGTCTGTCCATCAAAATTTTTCAGAAGCTGAAATGGCATGGAAATTTCAGCTTCTGAAAAATTTTCATGGACAGAGCATAGCCATGGAAATGGAAATGATATAATAGCTAAATATTATTAGTAGAAAATATTTTACATGCATTTCTTGTTTCTGCACATTTTGTGACCAGAAGTACTGACAAATTTTGTTCTTTTAAAAAATGTGTGTAAAATGAATAAATTTGAAAGATCTAGATAGTATATCCATCCTCAGCAGAGAGCAGGTTTGCTTACTGATCTGGTTTTTCTGAGTCCCCACCCAAATCACCTCTTGAATTGTAATCCCCATCATCCCTGCATGATGACAGAGGGACCTGGTGAGAGGTGATTGGATCATGAAGGCAGTTCCCCAGGCTGTTCTCATGATAGTAAGTGAGTTCTCACGAGAACTGACGGCTTATAAATGTTTGACAGGTCCCTTCTCTCACACACTCTCTCTCCACTGATACCATGATTGTAAGTTTCCTGAGGCCTCCACAGCCATGCCAAACTGTGAGTCAATCAAACCTCTTTTCTTTACAAATTATCCAGTCTCGGGAAGTCCTTTATAACAGTGTGAAAACAGACTAATACATTTACTGTCCTGTACAATAAAAATAATCTCTCAGGGTTCTTTAACTATGGTGTGAATTTATTGCATGTGCAGCATTTTCCTGAACCACCCCTTTTGGGCTCCCGCTTTCAAGAGATATGGGATTTGCAGTCAAGAACTGATGTGAATATAAAGCTCATCTGTCTTTGTGTTTCTTTAATTTTTAAAGTTATTTTTAATTGACACAGAATTGAACAAATTTATGGGCTACAGGGCAATATTTTGATATATGCATACAAAGTATAATGATCAAGTCAGAATAATTAGGACATCTATCATCTTAAATATTTATCATTTCTTCACACTAAAATCCTCTCTTTCAGCTATTAGATAATAGCTCTCTTTCAGCTATTAGAATCCTCTCTTTCAAAATCCTCTCTTTCAGCTATTAGAAAATACACAGAAATTATTGTTAACTACAGTTACCCTGTAGTGCTATCGAACACTAGAACTTATTCCTTCTATCTAGTTATAATTTTGTATTACTTAACCAAACAGCTACAGTTCTCAGAAAAAAGATTTCAGCTTTTCCCTGTTAAGTATGATGTTAGGTATGGGATTGTCATAAATGGCATTTACTGTGTTGAAGTGTGTACCTTCTATAGTTAGTTTGTTAAGGTTTTTTATCAGAAAGGGATATTGAATTTAATCAATTACTTTCTTGTTTGAATTTATTGACAGGCCGTAGGGTTTTTGTCCTTTTTGTTAGTGTGATATGTTACATTTACTAATTTGTATATATTTGAACCATCCTTACATACTTGGGATAAATATCAGCTGATCATTCTGTATATCGTTTTGATATGCTGTTGAATTTGCTGGCTAATATTTTGCTGAGGTCTTTTGCATCTAAGTTCATCAGAGATATTAGCCTCTAGTTTACCTTTATTGTTGCATTCTTCTCTCCTTTTCTTATTGAGGTAATGTTGGCATCATAGAATGAATTTGAAAGAATTGACTCCCCTGTAGTTTTTTGGAGTAGTTTGAGAAGAATTGTACAACACATATAAAGATACGTTTGGTATAATTAATTAGTGAAGCCCTGTGGTACTGAGCTTTTCTTTGTTGGGGGACTTTGTATTATTGTTTCAATCTCATTACTCATTAGACCACTTAATTTGTGGCCTAATTCATTTTTTTGTTTGTTTTGTTTTGTTTTGTTTTGTTTAGGTTTTCTAATTTCCTGAAATAGAAAATTTTGGCAGGTTTTTATGTGTCCAAGAATTTATTTATTTCCTCTAGGTTTTTCAATTTGGTTGTATATAATTATTTATAATAGTCTCTAATAATTCTTTGTATTACTGTGGTATAAATTGTAATGCCTTCTTTTTTATTTCTAACTTTATGTATTTTCTCTTTCTTTCTTAGTCTAGCTAAGGTTTTTAATTTGTTTTTTTCAACAAATCAACTTTTATTTTGTTGATTTTTTGTTTACTTTTTGTATCAGTTTTATTTCTGCTTTCATCTGTATTATTTCTTTTTTTCTACTAGTTTGGTGTTTAATTTGTTTTGGATTTTCTAGTTTCCTGGGGTGTATTGTTAGGTTGTTCATTTGAAATCTTTCTACTTTTTTATGTAGGCATTTATCTCTTTTAACTTCTCTCATAATACTTCTTTTGCTATATCTCATAGGTTTTGGTGTGCTGTGTTTCTCTTTCCAATTTTTTAGAAACTATTTAATTTCCTTCTTCATTTATTCTCTGACCCATTGGTCATTCAAAGTATTTGGTTTAATTTCCACATATTTGTAAAATTTCCAAGGTTTCTATTTGTTATTCATTTTTATTCTTATTCCATTGTAGTTAGAAAAAATACTAGATATGATTTTTATTTTTAAAAATTTGTTGAGACTTGATTTGTGGCTGAATATAGCATCTATTCTGAAAAATGTTCAATTTGCTGATTAGAAGAATGTCTATTCTAGAGCAGCTGGGTGAAGTATTTTGTTAGTTTGTTGGATCCTTTGGGTATATATGGCAGTCTAAATATAATATTTCTTTGTTGGTTTCTTGTTTATATGATCTGTCCAATGCTGAGAGTGGGGTATTGAAGTTCTCAGCTGTTATTGTGTTGGAATCTATCTCTTTGTTTTAATTGAATAACATTTGCTTTATATATCTGGTGTTCCAGTGTTTGGTGTGTGTGTGTGTGTATATAATTATTATATCCTTTTAATATATATTATATAATGATTATTATATACTTTTGCTAAATTGATCCATTTATTATATAATGTTTCTTGTTTATTTTTACAGTTTTTGACTTGAAGCCTATTTCATGTCATGTAAATATAACTAATCTTGCTTATTTGAAATTTATGTTTGTGTGGAATACCTTTTTCAGTTTTGTCACTTTAAGTCTATGTTTGTCTTTCCAGGTAAAGTGAGTTTCTTGTAGGCATATTGTTGGATCTAGTTTTAAAATTCATTCAGTAAGCCTAACTGTTAAATGAGAAAATTAAGTCATGTACATTCAAGGTTATTAATAATAGGTGAAGACTTACCCCTGTAATTATTTAAAAAAAAAGTCTTCTTGTTGGTTTTAGTATCTTTTAATCTTTTCTCCTTTTATTGCTTATCTTTGTGGTTTGGTGGTTTTCTGTCATAATTAGGTTTGCATCATTTCTCTTTCTTGCTCTACTAGTGAGTTTTATATTTTCACGTTTTAATTGTGATAGTTATCTTTCTTCTGCTTCCAGATCTAAGACTCCCTTAAGCATTTATTGTAAGATCAGTCTAGTGGTGATGAATGCCCTCAGATTTTGCTTGTTTGGAAAATACTATTTCTGCTTTATTTCTGTAGTATAGCTTTGCTGAGACTAGTAATCTTGGCAGGCTGTATTTTGTTTTGTTTTATTTCCTTTCAGCTCTTTTAATATATTTTCTCTTTCTCTCCTGTCCAGTAAGGTTTCTGCTGAGGAATGTGCTGTCAATCTAATGGGTATTTCCTTATGTGTTACTTGATGCTTTTCTTTTTTCTTTTCATATATATATATATTTTATTGTACTTTAGGTTCTGGGGTACATGTGCAGATCATGCAGGATTGTTGCATATGTGCATACATGATAATGTGGTTTGTTGCCTCTATCCCCTCATCACCTATATCTGGCAATTTTCCCCATATTATCCCTCCCCAACCTCCCTACCCCCTGCTGTCTCTACCTGAGTCCCCTCAACAGACCCCATAGTATGATGCTCCCTTCCCTGTGTCCATGTGTTCTCATTGTTCAACACCTGCCTATGACTCAGAACGTGTGGTGTTTGATTTTCTGTTCTTGTATCAGTTTACTGAAAATGATGGTTTCCAGATTCATCCATGTCCCTATAAAGGACACAAACTCATCGTCTCTTATGGCTGCATAGTATTCCATGGTGTATATGTGCCACATTTTCCTTGTCCAGTCTATCATTGATGGGCATTTGGGTTGGTTCCCCATCTTTGCTATTGTAAACAGTGCCACAATGAGCATAAGTGTGCATGTGCCTTTGTAATGGAATGATTTATAATCCTTTGGATACATACCCAGTAATGGGATTGCTTGGTTAAATGGAATTTCTACCTCTAGGTCCTTGAGGAATCGCTACACTGTCTTCCACAATCGTTGAACTAATTTACACTCCCACCAACGTGTAAAAGTGTTCCTATTTCTCCACATCCTCTCCAGCATCTGTTATCTCCAGATTTTTTAATGATAGCCTTTCTAACTGGCATGAGGTGGTATCTCAACGTGGTTTTTGATTTTCATTTCTCTAATAACCAGTGCTGATGAGCATTTTTTCATATGTTTGTTGGCCTCATATATGTCTTCTTTTGAAAAGTGTCTGTTCATGTCCTTTGCCCACTTTCGAGTGGGTTTGTTTTTTCTTGTAAATCTCTTTTAGTTCTTTGTAGATTCTGGATATTAGCCCTTTGTCAGATGGGTAGATTGCAAAACTTTTTCCCATTCTGTTCGTTGCTGGTTCACTCTAATGATTGTTTCTTAAAAGAGAGCCAAACCAAGAGCTAACTCCCATTCACAATTGCTACAAAGAGAATAAAATACCTAGGAATACAACTAACAAAGGATATAAAGGACCTCTTTAAGGAGAACTACAAACCACTGCTCAAGGAAATAAGAGAGGACACAAACAGATGGAAAAACATTCCATGCTCATGATTAGGATGAAACAATATTGTGAAAATGGCCATACTGCCCAAAGTAGTTTATAGATTCAATGCTATCCCCATCAAGCTACCTATGAGCCTCTTCACAGAACTGGAAAAAACCACCTTAAACTTCATATGGAACTAAAAGAGAGCCTTCACAGACAAAACAATCCCAAGCAAAAAGAACCAATCTGGATGCATCACGCTAACTGACTTCAAACTATACCACAAGGCTACAGTAATCAAAACAGCATAGTACTGGTACCAAAACAGAGATATAGACCAATGGAACAGAAAAAAGACCTCGGAGGCAATGCCACACACCTACAACCATCTGATCTTTGACAAACCTGACCAAAACAAGCAATGGGGAAAGGATTCTCTGTTTAATAAATTGTGTTGGGAAAATGGGGTAGCCGTGTGCAGAAAACAGAAACTGGACCCCTTCCTGACAACTTACACTAATATTAACTCCAGATAGATTAAAGACTTAAACGTAAGATCTAACATCATAAAAACTCTAGAAGAAAACCTAGGCAAAACCACTCAGTACATAGATATAGGCAAGGACTTCATGACTAAAACACCAAAAGCATTGGCAACAAAA